>APFE031611431.1:20718-108024 GCA_000404065.3 Pinus taeda
CAAGCCTTTGATGCCACAACATGGTCTTCTCTCTAGAGACCACTAGATTTTCTGCTCCATTTTTAGGAACCATAGAACTATTGCACCCGTCAACAACAGTGCTACCTTACAGCTTGTATAGAGTTCCAATCCGAACTCCCCGCATTAATACCAGTGCTCCTCGAACCATCTTGCAGGTATCCTTCTCGAACACTGTCTTTACACTTGCATCATCCAACTTGCTTACAGAAATCAGATTTCTTGCCAACGCAGGAATATGCAGAACACCCAGAAGGGTTCTAACCCTTCCACCTTGCAACTTCAACTTTACTTTTCCGCGACCAATGATTCTAGCCTTCCTATCATCTCCTAAGAAGACATCACCACCACGTATTTCTCATACTCACAGAACCACTCTCTATGGGGAGTGAAGTGAAAGGATGCACCTGAGTCAATCAACCATGCCTCATGATCTACATGGGTACTTGAAGAAGCCAAGTACACATCCCCACCTTCATCTGAGGTGGTTTTCGCCTCTGTAGAAGGAGCATCATCAAATTCCTTTCCTTTATCAGGAGCTTTAGATTTACACTCCCTTCTGAAGTGCCCTTCCTTTCTGCATTTCCAGCACACCACCTTTGTAGATTTTCCTGGAGATTTAGATCTCCCTCTAGATTTAAATCTCCCACTCGATGACTTATTTTTGTTTCTGTTCTGGGACCGTCCTCGTACAGACAAGGCATCACCATTTTGGTTGTCCATATTTTTCTGTCTCATCTCCTTCGTCAGCAAGGCTGAGACTATCTCATCAAACTTCAAAGCAGTTGCATTGCTACCTATTGCAATAACCAGACTATCCCATGAATCTGGTAGAGAACACAACAAACTGATGCACTTATCTTCATCTGAAATTTTAATATCAACAGATGATAAATGACTTACCAAAGTATTAAATGCATTCAAATTCTCTGTCACTGAGTCTCCATCTTTCATCCTCAGGTTATATAGCTTTTTCCGCAAGAATAGTTTATTCACCACAAACTTAGATTGGTACAAAGTCCCTAACTTGTCCCACAGAGCCTTCGCCGTAGCTTCCCCTGATACATTCAACAATACTGAATTTGAGACACACAATCGTATTGTGATCTTTGCCTTCCGATCCAACTTATTCCATTCTTCATCGGTCAATCCCGTTGGTTTAGTACCTGGATCTACCACGATCCACTGATCTTTATCCACCAACAGGTCCTCCATCTTGAGTTTCCACAACTCAAAACTCTGACCATTGAACTTCTCAATCTCTATCTTTCCGTTGCTCTCCATCTTCTTTCACCACCAAAATCGATCTCGCAGATCTACCACTGAACAATGTCTACCACAGGCCTGAGCGAAACCCCTCAGCAACAAGGGCGTCCCCTTGAAGCCAAAACAGATCTGATACCAAATGTAGGCTTTAACCCCGTACATAAATTACCTACATACGAATTCTAAATCACAGGAAAAATAAAAAAGCGAGAGCATAACACATAAAACACATATACATAGAGATTTCCCACTGGATCTCAAAACCGAGACTACCACCTTGATTTTTTTTTATTATTTTTATTTCAATGTTACAATACATATTTATACATGCCGAAGCATCCAATACCATGGATCAAAAAACCATCACGTCCAATACCGTGGACCAAAAAACCATCGATCCAATACCATGGACCGAAAAACCATCGCGTCTAAAAAAACATGTGGGAAAATCATGCACAAAACCATAGGTGGGTCCACCCAACCTAACATAGGGTCCAAAACCAAAATTTTCCGTGGCGCTCCCCCGACCCCATAAAGTGGGGTTATGGGTACCCCTCAAACCCCCTGTTAACTATATGGAAAGAATGTAACACAACCCAACAATTAATTCCCCTAATTCAATAGAGGAATGGTCTTGGAGCCCTAATGATCAAATGACCCTATTGAGGGTGGCATGATTAGAATTCCATCTACTATGTAAACAACATTGTCATCTCTAAGCTTATACAAAGCCCAATTTTATAGATATAGTTCAGGAGCCTCTAGAGTTGCAACACTTTTGGTGCAATACTAGGGCTCAAAAATTTTTTGTGTCGCTATGAGGGAGGTGTATTGGATGTTATTTATGCTTAAGCATTTCTTTATGTTTTGCATTCAATTTTGAAAAAATCACAAAAGAAAAAAATATATATTTGATTCCTCGTAGGAGTAGAGATACTCAAGGAAAATTCTTACCAAACACCCCCACACCATCAAACAATTAATCTTCACTCTTCTTCAGTGACTATCAACTTCCTTGTCTAACTATAGGGAGTTAGAAGACCCCTTAGGTGAACAACTTGAGATTTTTGAACAACCTATTAAGGAAGAAGAAGAACTCATTTCACCTACCCAAACCATGGTTGAAAATAGGAATGTGGAGGTTTTCCATATTAGAGAAACTACTAGAGATGCCAAAATGTAGAATATAAGCCCTATTGCCCGTCCCCACTTCCATGGCTTAACCTCTTAGGACCCAGATACTTTTATGATTGAGTTTGTTGTTGTCTATAGGACCTATGACTATACCTCTGATGAACATAAGCTGAATTTATTCCCATATACCCTTAAGGATGAAGCCTTGCATTGGTTTATGGGTCTACCTAGGGATAACATCACTACCTCGGATCATATACAAAAAACCTTTAAAAAAAGTATGGGGACTACTGTAGGTCGAAAGAAAAAAAAGAAGAAATCTTAAGAATGACACTTGGACCCAATGAATCCTTAGATGACTATGAGGAAAGGTTCCATCTCAATTATAGGAGGGACATATGCACCCTTGATCCTAAATCACTCAAGTTAGTTCTTCTGCAAGGGATCATGGATGATATGCTCGAAACCTTAAACATGCTTTCCGGGGGAGACATATATCAATTATCCTATGAGGAAATCAAAACAGTGTTCCAAAACCATTCTAGGGCTGCTAGGAAGAAGGGTAGGGCTAGTCAAGCTTTGGTTAGTTCCTCTCCCTCCAACACATTCATCAAGAATGAAATTGGAAACATGTTGGAGGACTTTAAAAGTGAAATGATCCATACCTTTTCTTTGAAAATAGATACCATGCAGATCAAGAGGATACAAGAGGAAGTAGAGAGCGCCTTAACTTATTTTTTTCTCTAAATGCACTAAAAGGAACCCCAAAAATGCATATCCATTAAATCTAATAGAGGTATGTTCAGTCAGTCAGGAAAACCAAGCCACAGATAAGTGTCCTTCTTTTCCTGGATTAAAATTTGTATACCAAGGGGTAGAAGGTGTGGCTAAGAAACTCTATTTTATCAATCAAAGGAGGCCTCAAGGACCTCATCCATATGAGTAGGGCTTCAAAAGGTGCATCCTACTCTTATTACCATTCTAACCAGAATGCACCGTTGCCACCTTGGAATTCTTCCACTCATCCATCATGGTCCACACCTCGTTCTTGAACTGATGCACCTCAATATCCTCCCCAACTTGTCAATCAACCATTTCAGCCATATACTTCTCCACATCCTCAGTGGAATAACCCATGACATGGGTGGAGGCCTCAACTCAACCAACCTCCTAATTTACTACCTCCTCCATCTTAATGATAGCTCACTCATCCTTCTCAACCCAAGCAACCTCACATTCTTGTTGAATCCAATCCGAACCCAAAAAACAAGAAGGCACAACAATTCTACAGTGGAGAGACATATTTCCTTGCCTATGCTATGGAGATTCAAGAAATAAACCTTAGGTCTAGAAGATTTTTCCCAGATAACCAAGCTCCATCTCCACCTAAGGATCCTAAATAGGAAAAGGAAGAGTGTAGCCCTCAAGTAAATCCACCTTCATTTCCTGAGAGATTGATTCATTCTAACAACACACCTGAGAAGAGACAGAACTTCTGGGAGAATTGAAGAATTTGTGTGTTAAAATACCCCTCTTCCAAGATATTAATGATGTTCCCATCTATAATAATCTTATCAAAGAGAAATGTTTCAAACACCCTCGTAGGATAAAAAGAGACACCCCAACGATCAATGTTATTGGACAATTATCTGATTTGATTCTAGGGAGAATGATTTGTCCAAAATATCTCGACCGTATATATCATGTGGTAGATGTGCACATTGATGGCATAATTTTCCCTCACACCTTGATTGATATTGGGGCTTCCTCAACATGATGACTAAAATGAACCCTCCAAGGATCCTTGAGAAATACCACTACAATGACGCAACTTGCAAATGATCTATACTAACTCCCAAGGGAGTCGTTGAGGACGTAATAGTCTCTATTGGCTCATGGGAGTATCCTACTGACTTCTTGGTTCTCCAACTCAAAACCAAATTCAGTCGTTATACTCTCAGCCTAGGAAGACCATGGTTAGCCATTTCTTATGCTTACATATGTTGTATGGCTAGGCACATGACCATTAAGAATGGGCATTTGTCCAAACAATTGTTATTGTACCCCCCTGCTCAGCCACCCATTGAGAATGGCTTACCCCTATGGTTAGAATAAAAGGAGGAAAATTAAGTGTATCATACAACATGCTATCTAATCTGTACCCTAGATGTTGTTATAGGAGGGGAAAACATGATGAAGATGACATCATTGACCAAATCCTCCAGAGCCAACCCCCCAATACCATGCCTCTTGTTGAGCTTATGAAGGAATCTTAGGGTAATCCTTAGACTAAGCTATGCCTAGTTGACCCAAGTCCTACACATGCCAAAGTTGTAGAATTTGGTCCACCTAGAACCTTACATATTAACCCCTATCTCTTAGCCAAACAAGAAGAGAATTTGTGAAAAATGTTGAGAGAGCACTTAGATGCTTTTACTTGGAGCTATAAACAAATGAAAGGGGTGCATCCTTTGGTTTGTACTCATCACGTTTACATGAAGGATGGATGAAAAACTATGTGACAAACTCATAGGATAAGGAACCCATCCCTTAAGGGCATACTAAAGGAAGAGTTGCAAAAGTTATTGGATGCAGGGTTCATATACCCAATATTATATAGTAAGAGGTTGTCCCCTCTAGTTTTGGTCCCAAAGAAGAATGTGAAGTGGAGGATCTATGTGGATTATAGAGGGTTGAATAGATCCACTAAGAGAGACCATTTCCCTTTACCTTTCATTGATCAATTTTTAGATCCCTGCAGGGAAGAAGTTATTCTCTTTCCTCGATGGATTTAGTGGTTACAATAAAATTTAGATTGGCCTTGAGGACCATGACAAAGCTGAATTCACCTATTCTTGGGGCATCTTTACTTATAGGTTCCTTCCTTTTAGTTTATGTAATCCCTTGCCACTTTTCATAGGGTAGGTCTGAGCATCTTTACTGAGCTGGTCCATGACTCCATAGAGATCTACATGGATGATTTCACTCCCTATGGGTGTGACTTCCTAGAGGATCTAATATGGGGAAAGTCCTGAAGAGGTGCATTGAAATGAACCTCTTCATTAGTCCTAAGAAGTGTGAATTCTTGATGAATGTAGGGACTGTCCTTGGCCATTCAATACCTTAAGAGGGAATACAAGTGGACCCAAACAAAATTGCCATCATAAAAATGGCCCCTACTCCTCAAAAGAAGAGGGATGTTAGGAGTTTCTTGGGCTTAGATGGATACTATAGGAGGTTTATCAAGGAATTTAGCGAAGTGGCTTCACCATTGTTTGGGTTGCTAGCCAAGGACTTAAAATTTTGCTAGACAGATAACTGCCAAGATGCCCTTAAGATCTAGAGATAGAAATTAACCATTGCACCAATAGTTAGAGGCCGAAATTGGGATTTACCTTTCCATATCCATGCTGATGCATATGACAAAGCTGTGGGGGAAGATTTATGACAAATAGATGGTAGGCTACCTTACACCATTTACTTCATTAGTAAAAATTTGTCTAAGCATGAATTGAATTGCATTGTAACTCAGAAAGAGCTCCTAGTTGTTGTACAACCTTTAAAAAAATTTAGACACTACAGCAGTGGATACAAAATATTTGTGTATATTGACCATCAAACTATAAAATACTTAATTGGCAAGCTTGATGTGAATTCTAGAATCATTAGATGGTTTCTATTGTTACAGCAATTTGATTTAACTATCATTGACAAGCCACGAAAAGAAAAAGTAGTTGCAGAATCTTTTGTCTAGAATTTCTTTGCCTGCAGTTGATGAAGGGATGGTCAATGACCAGCTTCCAGATGAGCACTTATTTTCTATATCAGTGCTCTCCCCATGGTTTTCTGACATAGAAAACTACCTAGTGGCTACAAGATTGCCTCCATAATTGTCATGTAGGGAGAAGAGAGGAATTGTAAGGAAGAGCACCCCTTTCACTTGGATTGTGGGAAATATCTTCAAGATGAGACCAGATCAGGTCTTAAGGAGATTTTTCAAGGAAGATGAAGTCTTCGACATCCTCTCATCCTGTCACGATGGGCCTTGTGGAGGTCATTTTGTTGCCAACAGAACAACTTTCAAAGCTCTAAAAGCTAGTTATTATTAGCCCACTCTCCACCATGATGCAAGAAGGTTTACCAGTAGATGTGATCAGTGCTAGAGAAGGGGAAACCCACACCCAAGGATGAAATTCCCCTACAACCCCAGGTGGATTCGGAGCCATTTGACAAGTAGGGCATGGATTTCATCTGGCCAATTGATCCACTATCGCGACAAAAAAAGTACATCATTATGTGCACTGATTATTTGATAAAGTGGGCTGAGAAAAAGACCCTAAAGGTAGCAACAAAGGAGAAAGTGGTCCAGTTCTTAAGGGAGAATGGGTTATAAAAATATGGGTACCCCAGAGAGATATTCATCGATTAGGGAGCTCAATTCACGTCACATCTGATCAATAATTTGTTAAGGAAACATCATATCAAACACAAAAATCTATTACATATCACCCTCAGGCCAATGGACAAGTAGAGGATAAAAATAGAGCATTAGAGGGAATCCTCACCATGGTTATGAGAAACAACAAGAGGGATTGGGTAGCTAGATCAGTGGAGGCCACTTGGGCCTCTAACACAACTTGGTAAACAACTACTGGTTTTACTACATATCATATGGTTTATGGAAAGAAAGCTCTACTCTTCATTTCATTTAAGTATAATACTTTGAGAATGGAAACCCAATTGGACTTAGATGTCACCAAAGCATAGTGGGAGAGGCTTCTCTAGTTAAATGGCTTAGATGATTTTAGAATGTGGTCCGTCCTACACATTGAAGTTATATAATTGTACAGGAAGGTCTGGCATAATAGGCATTTCAAGGAAAAATTATTCCGGGAAGGGGATTGGGCCTTACTATATGACTCTAAGTTCAAGGATTTCAAGTGAAAATTCATGAAAATAAGGTTAAGACCATACCTGATAAGGAAATGTAATGACAATGGAACTATTCAAATCAGGACCATTGATGAGGAAGGGATTCCCTTGCTTGCCAATGGGTACGGATTGAAGGTATAGATGAAGCCTTTGTCTAAGGAAGAATTCGTTAGCACCATTAGTAGAGAGGTTAATTTAATTGGAAGTGCCATAGCTTCCAGGTCAAAACCTTCCTAGATATTTTTAAAAAAAGAAGAGAAAAAGTAATAAAAGGCCTGGATGAAAACCTTTATGAGGCATCTAAGGCCAACTCTTGTATTGAAAACCTCCTTGACGTAGCCCAAGAGTAAAGAAAACAATTAAAATAAAGATCCCTAGGTGAAAACCTCTCTTGAGGTGCTCAAGGCAAGCACACATATTGAAAACCTCTCCTGAGGCAACTTGTGTGTCTTAAAAAAAATAAGAAGGAAAAAATAAAGAAGGAAACAAACAGAAATCCCAGGACATGGATCCACAACATGTTTGTTAATTGTTTTTCTCATTTTGCAGGTTTGAAGATGGTGGTGGATTCCACAGCTACAGGGATGACATACTCAAGATTCTCTTCACCTCTCCCACCATCCAAACGTATGTGCTCACCACTCTCCATCATCCCAGAAGCTCAAAAATCAAATTTCAGCTACTCTTTGGATTGTTATGGGAAGAGTGTAATTACTACAGGAAGATCATGTAGCACTATAGGAGAGCTCCAAAAAGCTACGGGAAGAAAATACAAATGAAATACCACCCCACATGACTTTTCCAAGGGTAAATAATGTTCTCCCACCATGGTCCACCATCTATCCATCATTCATACATCCCAGTTCACAAGAAAAAATAATGTTTTTCAAACCCATAGACTTTGTCTCACCTTGAAAATTTCTTGAAAAACACACAGAGCACATCCTCTCCATTTTCACAAACCCACACTACTGCCTTAGAGCCCTAGCATCATCCTCCAAACCCTCTACATCCTTTCTCATCACTCCCATGTACTTAAAAGACCCTGCAAGAGAAGGAATGGACTGTTATAGGAGGAACATCTCCACATGTAGTAGCATGTGCAACCAATATAGGAAGCTATAATCCTATTTTTTTTCCCTTTTCCATCAAGTAGAGGGGCTGATAGCAACTCATGAGGAACTCTACCACTCCAAGTAGGACTCTCCACTAGTACAAGCAACACCTTCGGCATCAACAAAGGACCTGCACACATAGCGATAACAACAGTCAAATACCATGAGGGGCAAAGAATATATACACAAGAACACGAAAAACATAGCAAGAGAACTCCCTTGGTGATAATCCAAAGTTCCAACACTCTAGCATTCACATCCCTACATCATTCGATCACGATGTAGGCACATATATGGAAACCTCTCATCTCCTCTCTGTGTGTAAATAATGAAAAATGTATGAATGTTGAGAGGAGATATTTTTATAAGTTGGAGGTGGCCAGTTAACTTAGCCACCCTTGGTCAATACACAAAAAGTGATTACAAGTCCTCATGCAACCCGGAGGTGTCACATCAGTTAATATAGGATCACATAGAGTGGGTGTTTATTACGAGGAATGAGGGAATCATTACTACAGGTGGGGACAATGGTCCAAAAGAGGAATCCTCGTGCCTCTATCAAGTCATCACATCACTCCAAGGCCAAGCCAAATATGTCATATATTGTATTGAGGCTTGAATTATATTGAACTTATAGTCATTTCAAAGACAATAAAGGTGAGGATGAGCTTGGGGATCCATCAAGGAGATTCGAACCCTGCTCTACCATTTCTATAGGAGGAAGCTATTAGGAGCTACAAGAAGCCTGCAAAAGCTACAAGAAGCCCAAGGAACTGCTACGAGAAGTTTAGAAAGGTGAAATAACACCACCAAGGGTTGAATTGATCGCCAACGTTTCATATTTATCCTAGGTCATGTGGTAAAAGTAAGTGCATCCTCTCCCTCATCTATCCATAACTTGTATGTTGGTGCACCCTAAATATTAGTCAACTTGTGGATTGCAAATTTTTTTTTGGCTATAGATTAGAGGGAATATAGAAAAGTGTCATCAACTAGAGATTTCAACCCTTTAATTCCACTAAATGATACACCATATATATCACAGGAAGCATCTCTCCTTCACTTAGTTGAAAATAGAGAAAAGAGATGGGGGAGGATTCAATAGAAGGGAACCCTTAGACGCTAAAAGAATTCATCTTCACCCTCTTGTATTAGACATTTTCAGAAGACATCAGTGGCTACGATTATTTGAACTATTAACGGGATATGATGATGACATTTCATATGAATTTTCCATGGCCCTAAGCTCTTAGACATATGTTAGTGCCTGTCACATAACTCCTTGGCCCAATATCAACAAACAGCTACAATTCTGCATTCAACGCGCCTAACTTTGATTTACGATATATATATATATATATATATATATATAATTATTAATTATATATATATATATATATATTATATATATATATATATATATATATAAAATATATATATATTTAATATATAAATATTTATATTATATACTTATATTTGTAGTTGCCACATGCATAAGTATCCAAACCTTTTTAACACAAGGATATCACATGCAATTATACACATATGCTTAAATATTCGAAAACATAAAGAGTAAGGAGCCAACCTACAGAACATCCTAGGCAATTGAAGCAAACTGGATTAGTGGAAGGAATGTCACTTGGAAAATCAAGCACCACCACCCACCCTAGAATTGACTTCCTCTAGTTCACCCCCGAGTCAAGAGTGCTTTCCATGGATCAAATACCTCCTTTTGATCTCTTCAATGGGTATTTAATACCCTCTTTCATGATATGGTTTCCTTTAGTGGCATCCATCTTTTATGGTTATTTTTATCCATTTTCCAAGCCTTTTCCCATAAAATCTTGTCTTTCTCTCCCGCGAGGTGTTTTGTCATAAAAGCTTGTGTTTCTCTCCTATAAGGCTTTTATCTTTTTCTTAAACTTAACATCTTTCTCCAACTAAGTAACTTAATGAATATTTATCTCCCAATCCATTAAGCTTATCTAGAATTGGATCTAGAAGTCTTATCATGAAATAATTATCCATTCCCATTCACCAATGGGATTTCATTTGGCAAGAATCTCATCTCTTGGTGTCTCGTTTTCCAAGTTATTAAATTATATTTATTTATTTAATAACAAATTAGTTTCATTGTTACACCTCAAACCTAGATTTTATGTTACAACTAAGTCTTAGCTTAGGTCTAGCATGATAACAACATAGTGTTACATACAATGAAGGGGTGTTATATACTCTCCCCCTTAAATTTACACTATCCTCGATATATTATTTCATCTTACAATTTATTTCCTCGTTCAAATGTAGTTGCTTTTGAAACTACTAGTTCCCATGGCCTTGCCACCTAAATAAGGTCTTCCAATATATAGGTTACAAAGGAGTTCTACCGACAAATCTCCTTCCATTGCTACCGGTAACATTTATTCCAATCAATTTTGTGAGAGGTTTCAGATGCATAAACTCAATTTTATTTACCACAATTAGTGTCATAACTTGATATAATAGTACTACTCTTTGAGTAATTATGGGTTATTGTTGCCTACCATTTAACTATGATTCCTCATTTTCATTGTATTTAAATAATATGAAGAAATGAATGTTCTTCTAATGCATTTGTGTTCTTGTCGAACACTTGCTTCTTGCAGTCTCCCTGCATTACTCACAACAATTCAAAATAACACATTTTACCAATCAACATGTATAAAAATATCACATTAGGTTAGCTCAAAACATAACCATCAAATCATAAATCACATGACCCAAATCACAAATTAGATGTATACAAAACTGACATAAAACACTTATACTAATCCTTGAATCACTCCTTTAACTTACACTTATGTATTTATTTTGCGCACACTCTGGATCGATTGTAACACAAGACAACCACCTAGTGTCTTCTCCTCAACCATGTGCACATACACATAGTGTGCATCACACACATACAACTATACATGTCATCCAACCTCATGCAATACATTCATCCACAACAGTACCATATGTACCAGTACAACGTGTACACAATACCAAATTTCCATAGCATCACATGCATGACATGTACCTCATCCACATGTTTTTAGACAATGTTAGTATAACATGAAGTCAACGCAAAAAATTCCTTTATTTATTAACACTACCTTTAGGAAAATCCAATCAAACCATGCTTAGTTTTTTGACTGGGGAATAAGGAATCCATGGACCTCTTCTACTTCTTCAACCAGAGAATAAATGAAATTTTGTATGTCAAGTTAGTCAAGTGATTTTATTTAACTAATCCTTTTGATGTATCATGTGGTTGCATGGAGTTTCAACAAAATGATAACATGTAGTTATGCATAATACAACTTTACAATACCAATATCTTTGAGTTTTGGGGATTGAATTTGTCCCTTAGACAAGGTTTTAATAACAGGGGAATATGACCTCTTCTTAATCATAAAGCATACTATTGACTATGATAGTTAGTCCAGTATGGACTTCAATGTTATATTTGAAGTCTAATAACTTTTCCAAGAAAATAATTGCTTGGTACTCAAAAGCACTCCACACATAAGCTACTTATGTCATATGATTTATTGTTTTCTCTTTTTAACACTACTTCCAACACCTTGTTGGGCATGAATAATTCAGTGTCTATTCCCCACCAATGGAAGAATTAGTATGAAAGTACATACACCTCCCATACATGAGTCATAAACGAAGGTTGTTATGTTCTCACATTCCCAAATCTCTTAATCTCCAGGGTACTATGTGTACCAAGGTGTGAACTTAGGTCAGTACACACCTTAACACTAGATCATGACCAGGTAGAATATAATTCATTCTTGGAATCCAATTCAATTATCAAATTCTTTAAAATAAATAGTTTAGGCAATAATTGTTATGTTGTCATATTCAAACCCAGACAACACTATCCATGCAATCTGGCAGGTAGACTTCTCCCATAAAATATGCATCTCAGATTGTACGATTGTCAATTAATTTTAAGATATTTCTAGATATCATTTTATTAAACCAATTAGCTTTGTACACAACAATCTTGATTACTAGCACCACTTAGGCATCAAAATGGTTGAAGCATCCTATAGATTTAACAATGAGTTGTTGCATGGTTTGTTATCATGCCTCTTCATCCCTAGAACTTTTTATATGTCACACCTTACTTGGTGCATGTACTATTTTACTACAAGCATAAGATCCTTAGATCATCATACACTGTATTATTATGAAACCTTTTGGTTTACCATATTTTTTTTATTAATTTAGATAAGTCATGTTCCAAACCTAGTGTACAATTCTTGTTAGTCATTAGGTTGCTTTGAATTTCTCTATTTCTATTTCAAATGCATTAAGAACCATCATATCTAGTCTGTTTGTCATTTATGCTTTCATAAATCATGTATAATTTGTTTATATATAGTAGAAGCATGTAGGTCATTTTTATCTTGTCACTTCCCACAAAAAGTACATTTGTAAGATATACCATCACTCTACTGGAAGCATCTTCTTCTTGTTGTTTATTTGAAAGGTCCCTATTTGTGTGATATTAGGAGAACCTCGTCTATATATTCAAGGTTCTGAAGTTTAATGTTTCATACTTTTAATTATACTAATTGACACTTGTGAATGTGCCCTTGAACTTATACTCTTTTTCTGCTATTAACCGAGAAGCACTAGGATTTTCTTTTACACTCCCATTATGTATTTGTACTTTTGGGTGCCCGTCCCATTGACCTACTTATGAAGGTCATAAAGTTATTAATGTATGATATCTTCATGAATACAGTGAGTTGTAGTCATGTGTGCATATACTTCACAACTCTGACCCTAGGTCAGTGTAGAATGGAAATATAATTTGTGTCTCTTATCTATCTTAGTTATAATTATTTAGATATTGATTTACTAAAAAGAAACCTGTAGGTTCCAAACTACGCTTATCTAATCAAATATGCATATTTCTACTGAATATATGAATAATAACCCTGTAAGGTTCAATTCCCTCTAATAGCATATATTTGGAGCAATTTCCCCATCAGGGTGAATTAAACAGTTCCACCACTGGAAAAACCATATCCAAAAATGAATTGCATCATTACATGTAGATGCACCTATCAACACAACAATATTAAATCCAAAGAAAATTTAGATAATAAAAATACAGTCTCATACCATTTACAAGGACATATCTTTCATGAGCTTAATGATAATTCATGGAAATTTCATGAATAGATATAATTTAAAGAAAACATTCAAAATATTTTCTAGGATGGAAACCAATTAATCAACCATCAATTTTAGATACTTTTGATAAAATTTCAAAAACTTATTCACTATGACTTATATAGATTCCATCTATATACTGTTATTTTTTATTTTTCCTCACGTTGGCCACGATCTATCGAAAAAATACTTGTCTATTTGATGTATTTTGGTTTGTTAGTTACCTCGTAAGAGTTCAACATTTCTTCCTTTCATCTTTGATCCTTTCCTAAGATCTCTAGGAGTATAAAATCATTAAGTCATGTTGTTGGTTGGATTATATTTACCGACATTAGTTTGTATTTTATTAAGTTACTTCCTTGCATAGAAATCATACAACTCATAATTTAATTTTAATGAGTAAAATAATATGATGACCATATCTCTAAAATCCATAAATTCTTAATACAATAACCATACTCTAAAAATCACTTATTCACCACCATTATTCATTCATAACTTTCATTACATAATATATCAATTATTCTTCCTAAAGATGGTTATATTATTTACTCTTTTTATATCAAAGGCCAAAGGCTTAACCTATGTAAAAGATTATTGGAAGGAAGGAGGCGAAAATGAGATATGGAGGGAATGGAAAGACCCTGAGGTCTGGGCTGATAATATTAGTGATTATATCAAATCAAGAATAATAAAAGAGATGCATTCCAGAAGGATAAAAAAACCAAATAGGGACGGATATCTACAGATGGGGTGGATCTACAAAAGGTTCATTCACGGTTAAGGAAGCATATCTTATAAGATATAAGCATATGATGGAAGAACAAACTCATGAATGGAAGCAATTGTGGAACAACAAATGGTGGCCAAAGATTTCAATGTTCACTTGGCTGGTGGGAAAAAGTTGCATCCTTTCTTGGGATCAACTCCAGAAAAGAGGATTCCAAGGTCCATCAAGATGCAGCTTATGTAAGAAAGGCATAGAAACTCAGGAACATATTCTTAACTCCTGTCTGATAGCTCAGGAACGGTGGGAACAGATCTGCAGCCTCTTTGGAAAAACGAACTGTATCCCCCAAAATATTGTCCAAACTATCTTCCATTAGGGAAGGGGGCAATTTCAAAGTCCGGTTGTGACAAGAGCCTGGAATCTGGCTGTAGGATTCAACATATGGACCATCTTGAAAGAATGAAATATAAGGATATTTCAAGACAAGATTACTTCTTCAGAGGAGATATGGAAGAGAACGCGAAAACTAATAAAAGAAACTATCCTCTCAGATTCCTGGAGCTAGGAGGATTGGAATCTGAGTTCAAAAGAGGAATGAATTCTAAGGAAGCTAAATATAAACCAAACGATGGTTTATCCTCAGCAGCAAAAACCACATAATATTCAGAACCAAAGCCTAACAGTGTTTGTCCGACCTCAGGGAGGTTTTATCAAACTTAATTTTGATGGAGCGTCAAAAGGGAATCCCTCCCTAGTGGGGTATGGTGGGATTTTCAGAGATAGTCAAGGCCAAACGAGGTGGATTTATGCTGATTGTGGAGGCATGATGACTAATAATGAAGCAGAATTCATGGTTGCATACCAAGGAATTAAGATTGCAATAAGAAATGGATACATGAAACTAGAAATAGAAGGGGATTCAACTTTAGTTATTGAAACAATAAGAAAATAAAATGATGTGAAAGCCTGGGAACAGGTGACCAAGAGTTGGAGGACAGCATGCCTCATTCAGGAAATAGCAGATTCAATGAAACATATTGAGTACAAGGTTATACACCATGTTAGGAGAGAAGGCAATAGAGCTGCTGACTACTTGGCGAATTGGGGATGCAATGATCTGAATGGCAAAGTAGATAGCATATGGCCATCTCAGATGGAAGGGACTCGATGGGAGGAATTAAACATCATTACAAAGCAGGACAATGATGTCAAAGTTTAGAGATGGCAAAGGATACAAGCAGACCTCGATCGGGGTGGAGAAAAGGAACAAGCGTAGAGTAATGATGGAAGGCAGAGGTTGTCAGTACAAACCTCACCCTTGGGCAATCATGTTAGAGGATGTAGGGAACGATTTCAGAGAAGAAAGGATCCCAAGACAAGTCATCATGTCAATTATGGTAATTAGAGGGAAGGGAAATGGCGACGGAGTGTTGAGTACGGGCAGACGAGGTGGCATTCGAGCAAAGAGAGCCGATGAAGACAGCGAAGCTAATAAATTCAGGACATGCAAGTTGGTAGAGGTGGCTGAGACTGGAGGTAAAGTGTGGGAATCCTGTTCCCAAATAGAGCAAGCGACTATGGCGGAGGGCGGAAGGAAGGTAAGAGTTGAGAGGGAGGAGGCTGGTAGAACGATGAGGAGTCAGGGTAATTAGAGGAACCAGGAGGATGACAGAACATAGGGAACAGAGAAATATCAGAGGGTTAAAGAGAGCGAGGAAAGGATCAGGAGGAAGGTTCAGGTGGGGACGGAGGATGAAGGAGTAAACGAAGAAGGCAAGATGAGGCAAGGGCAGGATGAGAGCAGAGGGAGAGGGAGGTTTGAAGTTGGCCAAGGAAGCCAAAGCAATAAGCGGGAAATCCATCATAGAAGGGGTAAGAGCAGAGGCAGCAGGGGACGCGGAAGAACTAGGCAAGTTGAGAGAACAGAAAATGAAGCGCAGCCCCCCATCCAGCAGAAAAGAGGACACCTAACAATGAATCATACGGCCAGAGAGGCAGAGCGCATGTACAACAACGAATCCAATGAGGATATAAGGAGAATTATAGAAAATCTGGAAAAGAACGTTCTGGAGGAGGCCTCCAATCCTTAGATGGAAGACTGGTGTTCCATTCTGCCGGACCCAGGTAATACCAGAGGTCACCTCTCTCAGTATAAACGGACGTTGCATATATACTGGGTAATGAAGTGCCTGCTCGCCAAGGCAATGGAACAAACTGTGGAGGAAATTAACAAGATTGCACAAGGGTACCCAAGCCTAAAAGGGGAAATGAGGAGTCTGCATTCCGTGTTGCTGAATCAGGGTAGGCAACTTGAGGATATCAAAAGAAGCCTGAAACTGTTAACCAAGGCGCACTACGAGGAAGAGGTGAAACTGGAGATCGTGGATGATTGATTCGCTATGCTTTGTCTTCAATTTTAAATGATAATGACCATTAGAAGTAGTTTTGGCTCTGTTCGTAGTATGTAATAGATGTCAAAAAGGTATATAATGTGTGCTGTTAGTTTGTTAGTTAGTTTTCAACTGCATGGGCTCGATCCAGAGCTGTGAGATGATAAACTCTATCTTTTGGAGGTTTCCCTATCCGGTTTTCCTTTGGGGCAGATGGAGGTTCTCTATGTATGTACACAGTTTCGTGAATTGTTGTTAATAGAAAAGGACCTGCCTGAGTTTACAAAAAAAAAAAAAAAACTTAGGATTAACAATTAAAATATTCCATAAGGTTTTCTACTATATAACTTGACATTCTTCAATTTTACATAAGGTTACAATAAAATTCATGTAAATAATACAACAATTTTATGAAATCAACTAATAAAATTATCTTCAATATCAATTCCTCATCGATATATTTAAGCCAATCTAATTAAACTTTCGAATAATCATTACAATTTAATTTCTTTACTAGTAGCAAAAATGAGAGGGTTATAATTCAAATATCTTGTTGATTTAGTCTTAAGTTTGTCTCATTGCAAATTGAGTTCTCTTGCTTCACTGGATGTTGTCTATTCACAAGTGAGCCTCTATGCCTAATCCATGAGGACTCCCTTTCCTCACTGACACCTAAACTACAATGGGGATAGTGAACGTATGGGTAAATCTATCAAAATGGATAAGAGCTACATCAAACTCAAAATGTTTTCACTCTACACAATCTACACCCACCAAGTTCACAACAAAAATCAAGCAGGTCAATCTATAAATATTTCTTTATTAGGACAACTCTAGAGAATTAGGGTGCATAAGGCCCCCCTTTATACTTTAATCTTCTTTTATAAAAGTTTTCATCATTGATATTTGTGTTCAAATGAAAAATAAATAATTTATTAAACCTCATAATTATTATTATTCAACCAAACATGTGTCAAGTTTTTATCCAAGCTCTCATCAAATTCATTTTCTTATTTTAATAAAATGAGAAATTTCCCCTACCTATGATTGGTTTCATGATTTTTCTTTTATATCATTCTTAATCATTTTCTATTTTTTCTATTTTGGTTCTTATTCGTTTCTTTATGTTTAGGTAGCTACGAATGTATAATTTTGTGTTTCAATTTCCATTACTTTCTCTAAATTCAAATTTTGTTTGAGATTCTAGTTCTATGTTTCTTACACATGTATTTTTCTCATGAAAAATATTTTTCCCATTTATAGTAACATCATATCTTTTCATGCATTCCCCTAGTTAAGTTTTAATATCTATTCCATGGGTTTTATTTATTTCTACTTTATATATATATATATATTATATATATAATATATAATATATATTTATATATATATAGATATATAGATATATAAGGTTATCTAAATGATAAATTCTACTTCATTCAAGCCTTCATAATTTAAAGGTTAGTCTAGTATCCTTATTCCTTTCTCCTAAGAGATTCAGATTTATTAAATTAACAAATTCAGTAAACAAGTTTCACATTCACCCTTTTATGTTAGACTTGGGTATATAATCAATGCTTTGAGTTCCAATTACATTTTTAGTTTTTTGATACCAAGGGTTCTAAGTCTTTATTTCCTTTTTAGAATTAGCTTGCACAATTCTAAGAGTGCCATAATGATGTCCCTTCAACTATAGGTGACTAATCGAGGGGAACATCAGTGTCATAATTGGTGCAACCATTAAAATATAGGATTTCTATTGTTGTGAGATTAATTGTGATTGAGGATTAAAATTTCCACCATATTTTTCACCCACAATTTATATCTCTTCGATCGAATGAATGCTACAACCCTTACAACACCGAGCAACTTCAAGGAGAATGTGTCATACACTTTCTAACCTTAGCCATGACTAGAGTACTAGTGAGTGTAATCATGGTTTTTGTTCCACCACTCAGAAGAAGATCCAATTTCCTCTGTACCACCCCATTACCCATATGGGAGTCATTCAACAAATAGATACCTTATACCTACATGCAATATTAACATCATCAATATTTTGTAATCATATTAGTAATTCATAATTTAAATTTAATAATAAATATTATCAATAAGAAAATTGGATCATTGTTCAGTCATGCGCCTATGTACCAATATGGTCCCTTATCATAATTAGAGAATCAATAATAGCATATAATCATAAATTATTAATGGTCATAAAATGTATGCATGGAAAGTTCTTCTAATTTCAACAATATCAACATCTATGCCAAAGTCATCAACATAACCTATCATGATAACCAATAATATTCATGCAAACCACCATGATTACATTAAGTGAATATTTATATCATCAATATTTGTTGTCCTTAAAGAATAATGAATAATCAAAGCATCAATGTGAAAAGTTAAAATAAAACTTAAAGTGGCAGTCTCAAATTCAATATAAAATAGGGCATTATATATATAAATAATCAATAGATTTATAATACAAATAAAATCACATAAGAAAGTACATATTTACATATTTTCTTATTGATACTTGAATAGAGGAACCAAATATTTAGTTTTTTATCAAATTCTTGTTCACCAAGAAGGTATTCAAAAACTTGGATATACTTTTTCACAAGATACGATTGTGACTAAGAATATTCTAACAAAAAGCACTATTACTGAAATCACCAAGGCTATTTCTATTGCACACATTATCACACCTTTGGATACTAGGAGTGGTAACCTAAGTCGTCTTGTGTTAAACTTAGACCATGTTGATCATATTGAGGAAACGTTTTCCCCTTAGGAGAATACTTATTCAATACAAAAATGACGCCTATGTTTAAAAGAAGGTCAAGGAAAAGAAGTTAAAGTGTGTTGTAGGAGGAGTCTTCTCATTGATACATGGTATGGAATTCCACTAGAAGGATGGGATGTGGAATATATCAACAAACTACAACAACATTGGTAGCGTTCTCAAGTGAAAATGTTTGATTAGTAAGTGAACTAATTTCTAAAGTAGATAAAAATATAAGCAAGAAATCGATAGACTATATTTGAAATATTCCAATTAATTGGAAAAAATTAAAAAGGAAAAATGAGATGACGGTGGAAACAATATCCATCAATTTCCAAAAACAAATAGTTTAATGTAGGAGAAATTATAGAATTTTTAGTTTCAACACAAATATTTTGAATTGCTTAAAATAGAGAATGTTATAATTAATGCTCAAATTAGAAGGAACCAATAAGAATTTATCAATAAAGTTAATGGCATTCACCAATCCTATTATGTATAGCTTAAGTGTATTTATAAAGTGGAGTGTAGGATATTAATTGAAAGGGTGCTCAAGAGTCCTGTGAACAAAATAACATGGGGGAGAGGATGAAAAAACTAAATAAAATCATAAAAATTGTTGAAGAAGAAAAATTACAAATTTAAGATTCTTTAGACAACGGTAATATATATTAATTAAATCTTAATGAATGGATGTCAAAGGACAATAAATGGTGCTCTAGCCTTTTGAATCAAACTTTAGATGTAATGGACTTTAGATGTAATGGAATATCATGATTTTTCCTATGTAGTATCTATAAAGAAACCATTATCTTATAAACTATGTATATCATATATAGGGGAAAACGAAGATGTTGAGGAGGAAAAAATATTACAAATTGAGAAATGGGGCAGTAGAGTTGTCAAAGAAGAATTTAGCACTGTGTCAATTCAATAGATGAAATATATTTCTAACATTTCCTCGAAATATAAAAAAGGTGAAGTATTTAAAAGAGACTATGTCTTTATAAAGTGAGTTTTACTAATTTGAATCCTGCTTATATTCCTCATGTAAAGCATTTGTATAGTCAATGGCAATCTTATTTTCTTTTTTTTGAGACTAGGTTGGACTTAAGCCTCATCTAGCCTATTTATTGGATGGAATAATATTTATCCACCCAAAATAGATGATTATCATTAGGATTATGTGAGGCTTGGTTGAGCCTATACGCCCTTTGGGAAATTTAATTTCCGCAAAGTGGCTTCCATCCTCAACCCCTCCCCATGAGATTTGAACTTGTGACTTGGAGGGTACTAAACCTCACACAAAATATCTAGGTTACACCACATGGGTCAATGGGAATCTACTTCAAAACAAAAAAAAAAAAAGGAAAAGAAATAAATTTCTATCTTTCAGGTATTGATTATGGACAAGTATCTCTTTCATAGTGATTCAGTTTGAAGTGAATGCTTGGAAGGAGAAAATATAGAACCATGTAATTATAGCGCATTTTTTACATTAATAAGGGTTGGACTTGTATGATAGAAATGGCTAGATTTATTTAGTATAAAATTAGGATTCTCTCTAGAGTCAAAATTTCTATTGAGAACACAATATTTGTGTTGCTTCAAGCTTGGAATTCTTTCTACGATAAGCTTGATGTCTCTGATCAAAATGGATGTACATCAACAAGTTTTAATTGAAGAAAAAAACAAAACACCTTATGGAGTAGAAATCTATGATTAAAATATGGATGGTATCTTTTACATTTTTCTAGATTATGCATCTATCATTCCTTCATATTTTCATGTGTAATTTTTTATCATGAATTATGTTATGTTTCAATTGATGTGAACATTAAATACAAGCACACAATATTGGATATTGTTAGATAATTATTTACTTTAAAAATAATGATATATTTATGATCTCATTATATTCTTATTAGCTTTTTTGTGACTAGTAGAATTGGAACTAGGTAGCCTTCTAATCATTGGACAGGAGGTTGATTTCATCTACAACCACTATAATCATTGGTTTATGCTTGCTCCTACTTTGAACATTGGTTAATCAAGGGATAAAATTAAGGACTTCATAATATTTTACAGAAAACTTTTACATGCCCAAGTGAGGTAACCCTAGGAAGAGATCATTATAATTTTCTTTTCCCATCTAGAGGAATCAATAGTTGGGTTGGTCTCATACTCGTGTGACATGGGGTCCATTCCAACTGCTACCACCATAACCTATAAGGTCCTACATATTCTTCTTCCACATACACATATGAATTGGGGAATTTGAACTTTAAACCTTCTTACAAATAACACTTCATTTTCACCACCATTACCAACCTACCCATAAAAATTAACAAATCATTATACTATTAAGTAGAAAATTTTTTATTTTATTTTAATAAATATTATTTTATTTGGCATCTATTTTATATTACTATTCACTCATCGTTGACTTAGCATTACTTGATACTTTGACCGGTTTTTTTTTCAGTGTTTTCACATTTTAACCTAAGTTTGATGCCCCCAATTTTATTCAACAAAATTTTACCCAAAGTTTTTGGTTCAGCAAGCAATTGAGGTCTTATTGCAGCCTTCACGTTGCCCGATGCAAAAATATTGAGGAAATCTCATCTTATCCAAAGTACGCTGTAGTAGGTTGTGCGGGCAAAGTAACTTTATGATTTAACATTGTTGTTTTGTTTCTTTAATTATTATGATCGCAATTTTTTTACCACTTCAAAAACATAAATGGCCTTGTATGATTTGTTTTACAAATAAAATTTGAATATTAAATTCAAAAAATAGATATTATTTGTTTATATATGTTTAATGTTAAGCTGGAAAATAGATTGGTTGAGTTGTGGTTTAGGAAAAGACTATTTTCAGAAAAAGATTGAAAGACTATATTTGGTGTAGAAAGTTGAAATTTTACTATAATTTGTTTCAAAATTAATTAATTAATTTAGTTTTAATTTTTTTAAATAAAGGGTTTATAATATCCTATCAAACACACTTAGATTCACATCATTTACAAGCAGCTTATCTTTTTAAATAGAATAAATATCATCCGGAAAAATCTGATTTATATTAAAATATAAATTAAAATTATATTGCTTTTGGATTAATATTTTAAAATATAAAATGGTTATTGAAAGTTAATTTATTGTTTTGCAATATTTTATATGCATTTTTTGCTTTCAGAATAGATTGGTTACTAAAAAGAGATCTCTTGAAAAGACTGGTAAATTGGTTTTTAGAAAAAATTGGTAAATTGGTTTTTAGAATAAATGTAGATTGGATTAATATTATATATGTTTTTCTATCTTTATAATTTTGTAATTCATAGGTGTATTTCCTTGGCTGTAGTTATTAGTTTTGTTTAATATTAAATGTTGGTATAATAATATATTTAGATAAATATGAGTACAACATGTAGTAATATTTAATATCTGTCTTTAATAAAAAAATTAATAAAGTTGTATTTAAACATTAAAAGTTATAATATTAAGATTAGCATCTAGCCTATGAGATCTCCCAAATTACAAAGAATATCTAATTGTTTTTTGGCACCTTCAATACCACTTTCAAATATCACGAATGCAATAATAACATTGAAAAAATGAAATTTTAATTTGACCCTAAATAATTGATAATTATCAATAACAACTCTCCAACTTACCTATATGTGAGTTAAAATTGTGGAAAGGAAAAGACAACCATATTTAATACCAATTATGTTGTGAATGTTAATAACAATTATGTCAATTTTATCTTTTTCCTTAAAATTGTTTCATATTAAATAATAATAAGATCTACAAACTCTAAATAATTTACACTTGGAAATAATAGATATTTAGTAACATTATTGAATGCTTTCATAAACTCAATAAATTTTACATTTTTGTCATGAATATTACTAACGGTAAAAAAAAATCAATAATAAAATTTGTGAACCCATAACATAAATTAGAATATTTTTCTTAACTTAATCACGTCCAAATTGTTATTTTAATATAAATCTAATCCATAAAATCTCAAAACATTTACCATTATCCCTAACCCATATAAAAAATAAATTATTTATTATCATTATCCCTAACTCATGTAAAAAGGTGGTTAATATCATCTTATCCTAAGTTCTTTTTGGGGCCTGTTCCACTTTAACCCATGATGCGACCCGTCTACGCGGCCCCTCTCCAGCTCACCTACTCACGGTACTTTGGGATATGTTATGTTGATTTCGGTTGATTAATAATCTTTGGGCTTCATCCAGCATTTACTTTGGCAGTACTGACCTACCTACCTCCCGGTACCCTGCTCCTTCTCCAGCTAACACTTGACCACCTCGTTTACGCTGCAACCCTAATCCTCCGGCTGCCCTTTTGGTGGGTTTACTTCGCGCTCATTGTCATTTCTCACTGTGATTTTCTTTGCTCTGCGACCTGGTTGAGCTCGGCTCTGTCTCTGGCTATCAGTCGATACCCCCGTCAATTTGTTATGGATTTCTCACTCAGCTTTCGGGTTTTTCACTGTGATTCCACCTGTACAATTTGTTCACGCGTCTGTCGGTAAGTTGTGACTTTACCAGGGGTTTTTTTGCTGTCGGATTCTTCTATGGATTGCTCGGTCGACTGTTAAGTTGTTTCTGTGATTGTTGATTTATTCTGGTCAATGGCGCTGTATCATATCTTTGTTTCTCAATGTGGAGGGTTCTGGTAGGCTCAGTGGCTCTGTGCATTCGATGGCTCTGCAACAGCTTCTCTCGGCATCCCCCTTCTCGACCAGGTAACTTCTCACTCCATGCTATAGTTCCTTTACTGTTTTTCGAATGGAAATTGACCAAAGTGGCCCCTCCGTGATCAGGTTTCGGTCTTCACGAACAGTGGCATCGTTCACCCTCAGGTAACGAGTCTTCCCTCTCTTCTGTTCTTTATCTTTTCAATTATTTCAATCCTCTGTTATATATGTTGTTGGTCGAGTTCTTTAAGTTCAGGGTTTGGGCTGTATAAACCCTAACGTGCTCTCATGTTTCCTTTTTCAGGTGACGGCTCCGTGGCCCCTCGCACCAGACTGCGCTTACTCTCCGGGTAGCTCTATACTTATTTATTCAGCTGTCTTTTGGGTCTGTTAGTTTGCTTGTAGTCGTTGCGGGTTCTTGATGGTTATGGTGCCCTGGTGGCTTTCGGTTCTTCACTGTAATATTGTGTCTGCGTCATGGTTGTTGTAAAGATTTAGGGTTAGATGATTCCAACCGTGGCCGTGGCTCCTTTTAAATCCGTTGTCGCGTCGGTCACTTGTAGGAGTGGTTCATTGAACCCTTGTCGAGTCTCATTGTAATTGTTTTGGACTGTAACCGGCCTACACTGTAATATATATGCATATATTTTGAACTTACAAATGTTTAAAATCGATTTTCTGGTTTGGTTCTTACCCGGCTTTGACCTGGGGTCGTTATATTTTCTGGATCCCACTACTCTGCTTCACGTCTGTAGTTTGTTCGACTGGACTTGTCGAGCGCTTGGTTGCTTGGGCTACCGTCCCTATGTTCTTCGCCTGCACTGATTAATTGACCATGTATTGTTTATGTTCCTCACCTGCACTGATTAATTGACTATGTATTGTTTACATGTATATGACTTCTGTTAGTGACTCTCGGTCACGGCATATATCTATGGATTTAGGTTTACACTGAATATTAATTCTCAGAAACTTTGAAATGTACAAAATTTAATTACGCTATCCATACATTTGTTTGTACATAGGAATTCTTAGATGAAGGAAAAAAAAAAAACTATTTTTCTCTGTCTATTTCTTGAATATGATTCTTTTCTGCTAGCTGCCGAACCCTCCTTTTGTCTTCGGTTTTGTTATTTATACCGTAGAGGTGATTCGGTTGATAACTGTAAGTAGTTACCCGTTTACAAACAATTAGATAGTTAAGCTCTTCCAGTTTTCTGTTTGACAGTTATGAAACTGATTCTAGCTACTTTGTCACTGTGGTCCCACAAAGGTGACTGTGTACATTATTTGAAATAAACTAATCTATTTACTACAATTTACACTGGCAGCTACAATAAAGTAAACTAATTCAAATTACCCAACAGAAATTTAAATAAACTGTAGTTGACTCTGATAGAGGAAATAAAATGAAATTAAAAGAAACTGACAGTCTTGCTGTCCCTTGTCGATTTGTTTAACCTTCCCAGTCTTTTTCTGAAACTCGGTGTGTCCCGTCTCGGTCTTCACCCTGTCGACCAGATGCTCCTGCATCAGGCTGCCGGGGTAAAAGAGAGTTCTCATGGCTCCGTTCCATGAGCTCCTCCACCGAATAACCTGCCTTTCGAATCTGTGCTTCGTCGAGCCAGGAACTGTCCTCTAGGGGATGGTCCTTCCACTTGACAAGATAGCGTAGATACTCCTTTCTACGCGTCCGTTTAGCTACCTGTGTGCTAATAATTCCTTCAATTTCGTGAGTCTTAACCGACGGTAACTGTTTCTTCCAAAGACTGCTCTCGAACTGGGTGTCCCGTTGTGGCTGTACCATGTTTTCGTTTGCTGCCTGGGCATGATACGGAAATAGATCTGCCACGTTGAATATGGGCGATATGCCTATATCAGGTGGTAGTTGAATTTCGTATGCATTCGCTGAAAATTTGCGAAGGATTTTGCATGGGCCGATTTTTTTGAACTTTAGTTTGTTGTACGTTCCCTTAGGAAACCTTTCCCGACGCAAATGCGCAAGCACGTCGTCTCCAACCTCGAAATGTACCTCACGCCGTTTGATATCTGCATGCTGTTTATATTTCCGCGTGCTGTCCTGCAATTTCATCTTAACTTTCTCATGCAGTTCACTCATTGCCTCGGCAAATTCTTCCCCGTCTGCACTCCTCCTTTCCAGCTGTCCTAAGTCCCGTAATTCATGTACTCCCCGCGGATGCATACCATATAATATTTGGAATGGGCTTAGACCTGTGCTCCGATTTGGCGAATCGTTGTAAGCGAATTCGGCCTGGGCTAGAGCTCGATCCCACAATCGCGAGTTTTCTCCTGTCAAACTTCGCAATAAATTGCCCAAACTTCTGTTAACTACCTCCGTCCGTCCATCAGTCTGCGGGTGATACGCGGAGCTGAAATTTAACTATGTGCCCAGCTTTTTCCACAGGGTGCGCCAGAAATGTCCTGTAAATTTCACATCCCTGTCTGAAACTATAGTCCTCGGTAAGCCATGTAATCGACCACTTCTGTGAAGAAGAGGTGTGCCACATAGGTGGCGTCGCTAGTCTTCCGGCACGGAATGAAATGAGCCATTTTGGAAAATCTATCCACCACCACCATCACTGAATCATATCCCCGCTGCGTTCTGGGCAATCCCAGGACAAAGTCAATATTGATTGAATCCCAAGGTCTGCTTGGAACTAGTAGGGGCATATATAACCCAGCATTCTGGCTGTGCCCTTTCGCAGTTGGCAGATTTTACATCTGGTTACATACCTCTGTACGTCTCGACTCATTTTCGGCCAGTAGTAAAAGTGTCCTAGCTGTTCCAATGTTTTATCAACGCCAAAATGTCTTGCCAAACCTCCGCTATGCTTCTCTTTCACTAAATTTTCCCTCATTGAACAATCTGGAATACATAGCTGTCCTCCACGAAATAACAATCCGTCCTGCAAATTAAAATCCAGCCATGGGCTTGTATTTCGTAAGACAGGATTCTGGCATGCCTCAAAGGCTTCCTTGAAATCCGTATCCATCTAGTACAAATCCTTCAAATACTCAAACCCCATTACCTGTATGCCGCTTTCCTGTAAGAGCAAAGCTCTTATGCTTAAAGAATCTACCACTTTATTGGCTGTTCCACTTATATGCTTCAGCACGAAAGTAAAACTTTGTAGGTACTCCACCCACTTGGCGTGCTTGTGGTTCAATTTGTGTTGCTGTGTTATGTACTGTAACGCAGAATTGTCAGAGAACAAAACAAACTCATTACCGAGTAAGTAGTGCCTCCAATGCTTCAAGGCTTGAACTACTGCATAGAATTCTTTATCGTATGACGAATACTTCTGCCGGCTTTCATTTAGTTTCTCACTAAAGAATGCCACAGGTCTGTCCTCTTGACTGAGTACAGCACCAATAGCTGTCCCGCTAGCATCACATCGGACCTGAAAAGGTTTGTTGAAGTCGGGCAGCCTCAAGATTGGCCTCTCTGTTATTTTCCGCTTCAGAAGTTGAAAACTGTCTTCTGCCGCTTTTGTCCAGCAAAAAGGTTGACTGGCCTTTTTGATGGTTTCTAGCATTGGCGCGCAGATTTCACTAAAATTCTTGATGAACTTTCTGTAAAAACTTGCTAAACTGTGAAAGCTACGTACCTCGAATAAACTCTTTGGTGACGGCAAACTCATGATTGCTGTAATCTTCTCTGGCTCCATTTTCAACTCATTCTCCGCCACTACGAATCCCAGATATATTAACTCCTTCTGTAGGAAAGTGCATTTCTTCAAATTTACCAGCAGTTTGTTCTGCTGCAGCTTCTCGAATACTCTTCGAATATGTTGAAGGTGTTCCCTTTTTGTCCTGCTAAAAATTAAAATATCATCCAGATAGACTATCACAAATTTTCCAATGAATTCCTTTAACATTTCGTTCATCAGTCTCATAAAGGTACTAGGAGCGTTACTCAACCCAAACAGCATAACCAGCCATTCGTACAGCCCTTCATTGGTCTTGAAGGCTGTCTTCCATTCATCGCCTTCCCTAATCCTGATCTGATGATACCCACTTTTCAGATCGATTTTCGTAAAATACGCTGCTCCACTAAGGCAATCCATCATGTCATCCATCCTAGGCAAGGGAAACTTGTAACGGATGGTGATCTTGTTTATAGCCCGCGAATCTGTACACATTCGCCACTCTCCACCCTTCTTGGGCGCAAGGACTATGGGTACTGCACAGGGGCTTAAACTCTCTCTGATCAGTCCCTTGTCCAACAATTCCTGTACTTGTTTGCGCACTTCTTCATTGTCCTTTGGACTCATTCTGTACGCTGGCTTGTTTGGTAAACTCGCTCCCGGTATAAAATCGATATGATGGTTGATGCTCCTCTTAGTGGGTAACTTATCAGGCAATTCCTCTGCTACAATATCTTGAAATTCTTCTAGCAACTCCTGTACTTCCTTAGGCAATTATGTTCGTTCTGTGCTTAGCAATACTGGCTTCATCCTCCTTACAACTGCAAAATTTATTTCAGTTTCATCAATCTGTTTGATGAACTGTTTTCCTCCCAATAACAATGCCTTTGTTCCGCTAGATTCTGCCAAATCTTCCTCTTTGATGGGCACAAGTGTGTGTTTGACCCCATCCTTCGTAAACTTGTAACAATTCGTCTTTCCAACGTGTGTCACCCTCCTGTCATACTACCATGGTCTTCCGAGCAGTATGTGGCACACGTCCATGGGCATAATATCGCAGACCACTGTATCGTGGTACTTGCCAATGCAAAACTCCACCTCACATTGTTCATCAACCAACAGCTGGTGGCCTTTCTGTAGCCACGACACCTTGTAAGGTGTGGGGTGTTTCAGCCGCTTTAACCCCAATTTTTCTACCATCTCAGTGGCAACCAAGTTATCCGTACTTCCGCTGTCTATTATCACCTTGCAGCATTTCCCATGCGATTTACAGACTGTCCGAAACAGTGACTTCCGTTGAGTTGGTTCAGACACTTCTTTGGTTGGCTTTAGCAGAACTTTATTCAGGAGCAATGCCTCTCCCGTTTCTGCTACATCTTCCACTTCTCGTGGTTGCGCTTCCGCTTCTTCCGGCTGAACCATATTCGTTCCTCTCTGACCTGCCTGCTCAACTTCTGGGCACTCAAAGGATCGATGTCCCCATTTTTGACACCTGTAGCACTGGAAACCAGTTCCTCTTCCGCGGCCATTCCCTCGTCCACGCTGATATGACCGACCTCCTCTAGTGCTGTCTCCCTTGTCAGCTGTCCTTGAAGCTTTTGAGCTGATGCCTTCTTCACTGTTTGCAACACTCCTTCCTCTTCCGTAGGACTGTCCTCATCCTCTACCACTTCCTCTTCCTCTCCTGTTATTCTACTTTCTATTCATTTTCTCCTCAGCCTTCACAGCACTCTGAAAGGCTTCCTCTATACTTCTGGGA
Organism: Pinus taeda; assembly: GCA_000404065.3. Taxonomy (NCBI): domain Eukaryota; kingdom Viridiplantae; phylum Streptophyta; class Pinopsida; order Pinales; family Pinaceae; genus Pinus; species Pinus taeda. The sequence continues at coordinate 50,473 of APFE031611431.1, forward strand.
GAAAGAATACTAATTTCATCCAGGATCTCCATCCTCAACCCGTTAACATACCGTGCTGTCTTCTCAGGAGTCTCATTCGTGTAACGAGCACGTAGATTAACCCGGTAGAACTCTTACGTGTATTCTTTGACAGTCATACCCTTCAATTTCGCTACCATCCTCACCCAGTTTTGTATGGGTAATTTATTCAATCTTTTTCTGTCTGCCTGGACATTATCCCACCACAAGAGGGCATGTCCTTTTAATTTAGTAGCGGTGAACTTAACTTTCTTATCCTCCCTAATTTCTTCATTCTTAAAGTATTTATCCAGTTCGCTGATCCAATCTAATAGAATATCAGCAGACAGACTACCATCATAATTTGAAATTTTAGTGTTTGGCTTGCTGCTGGCCAATAAGATTGAACGCAGCAGTCTTAATTCTGGAGCTTCTTCATCAGGAGCTTCTGCAGCAGCTACTGGTTCCTCCTCACTCTCATCTCCCAATTCTGGGTCTCTTCGTCTACCCGCTTCCACTGCTTCCAAGCGAGCTATAAGAACTCTAATCTGTTCTCTTAATCCTTCATCTCCTCCTCCTCTTCGTGCACCTCTGCCACGCCCTCGTCTTGGCGCTTGTACTTCTGCCATCTCCCTCTAACTAACAAATAAAATAATAATAAAATAAAATAATAATAAAAACGTGCTCTAATACCAATTAATGTGGCCCGTCCACGCGGCCCCTCTCCAGCTCACCTACCCACGGTACTTTCAGATTTTTTAGGTTGATTGTGGTTGATTTTCAATTGTTTGGCTCGGTCCGATATTGATTGCGGCAGTAATTACCTACCTACCTCCCGGTACCTCGTCCGTTCTCCTGCTAACACCTGTCCACCTCGGTTGTGTTGCAACCCTAATCCTCCCGGTTGCCCTTTTGTTGGTTCATTTCGCGCTCATTGCCATTTTGCACTGTGATTTCACTGCTCTGCGACCAGGTTTCGAGCTCAGCTCTGTCTCTGTGCTATCAGTCGATACTTAGTCGATTTACTATCGATTTCTCGCTCAACTGTTTGGTTTTTCACTATGGTTCCGCCTGTACACTTGATTCACGCATCTGTTGGTAAGTTATAACTCTACCAGGGGTTTTGTTGTCGGATTCTTCCGTGGATTGCTCTGTCGACTGTTAATTTTTTTCTGTGGTGTTGATTTATTTCGGTCAATGGCGCTGTATCTTGTGGTCGTTTCTCAATATGGAGGGTTTCTGATAGACTCAGTGGTAATGTGCATTCGATGGTCTGCAACAGCTGTTCTCGGCGTTCAACTCCTCGTCCAGGTAATTTCTAGTTCCATGCTATAATTCCTTATTCGTTTTTCGAATGGTGACTGACCAATTTGGCCCCTCCGTGGTCAGGTTTTGGTCTTGGTGAACAGGGGAATCGTTCACCCTCAGGTAACGTATCCTCCTTCTCCCATGTTCTTCACCCTTCCAATCATTTCATTCCTTTATTAATTAGGTTGTTGGTCGAATTTCAGGTTCAGGGTTTGGTTGTTTCTTTAAACCCTAACGTGTTCTCCTTCTGCCTTTGCAGGTGATGGCTCCGTGGCTCCTCGCACCAGATTACGCTTATACTCCGGGTAGTTCTATGCTCTTTGTTTAGTTGTCTTTAAAGTCGGTTAGTTTTCCTGTAGCCTCTTGCTAGTTCATAAGGTTAGGTGCCCTGGTGGCCTCCGGTTCTTCGCTATAATATTGTGTCTGTATGTTGGTCGCTGTAACGGTTAAGGGTTTGGGGTATCCCAACGGTGGCCGTGGCTTCTTTTAATTTGCTGTCACGTCTGTCAATAGTGGGAATGGTTCATTGAACCCTCATCCGAGTTTCGTTTGTAAACGTTTGGATTATATCAGGCCTGCACTGTAATATATATACATATGTTTTGAATTTACAAATTTTTGAGATTGGTTTCCTGGAATTTGTTCTTACCCGGTTTCGACCTGTGGTCGTTATGCTCCTTGATTTCGCTACTCTGCTTCCGCCTGTTGTTTATTGGGTTGGACTCATCGTGCGCCTGGTTGTTTGGATTGTTGTCACTGTATATTCACCTGCACTGTTATTTACTATGCAATTGTTTACATATATTTAAATCTCTATTAGTGGCTCTCGGTCACGGTATTTGTCTGTTAAAATAATTTACATAGAACTGTTATTTCTCAGAAATTTTGAATTGTACAGAACTTAGATAGTTTGTCTATACATTCATTTGTGCATAGGAATTCTTAGATGAAGGAAAAGAATATTTCTCTCTGTCTATTTCTTTGAATATGTTTCTTTGCTGCTTAGCTGCCGAACCCCCCTTGGGATTTCGGTTTTGTCCTTTATACATTAGAGGTGATTCGGTTGATAACTGTCAGCAGTTACCTTTTACAATCGGTTATATAGTTATGCTTTTTCTTCAGTTTCTGTTTGACAGTTTATAAAACTGACTCTGTCTAATCTATCACTCGGGTCCCACAAAGGGTGACTGTGTACATTATTTGCAATAATCTAATTTATTAACTACAATTAACATTGATAGCTACAGTAAAGTAAACTAAGTAAAAAAAAATTACCCAACAGAAATTAAACAAACTGTAGTTGACCTTGGTAAAGAAAATAAAATGAAAATGTAATAACCTGACAGTCTTGCTATCCCTTCTCGAACTGTTTAACCTTCCCAGTCTTTTTCTGAAACTCTGTCCTCCCTGTCTCGGTCTTCACCCTGTCGACCAGATGCTCCTGCATCAATTTGATAACAATGTTATAAGTTTAAGCTACTAAATGGTTGATGCTTGAATTATTATGGTTAGTCTACTACAAAAATATAAATTTTCATATATTTTGTAACTAATTTGACATTTGGCTTTTATTTTTAAGTAATATGTATCGAAATATATTAAAATCTATGTTGTAATAGTTTCTACAACTAGGGAAGGGTGTTCCTCTTGAGCACTAGGTGAAATTTTTATTGGTATTATGTATTTGGGCTTCATGTATGGGGTTAAAGTGGGCTGATTGAGAAAAGTACGTGAAAAGTACGTGACCCTATAGTAAAGCCTCAATAAAGGTTACGATGGGATACTAGCTTTATTCTAGATACAGATCATGTTTGTAGCAAGGTAGTGGTAGTAGCAAGTGGATCAGTGAGCTTGTTGATGATATTTGAGGGCTTAGTTTACAGGTTGTAGATTCATTCTTATAGAGGAATTTGTGTAATTTGTGAAACTTACAGGTAAGTGGGAGTTGGGTGGAGTTAACAAGTATCTTATATGGAGGGTGTCCAATCGGTGAAGTCTTTGATGGAGTGCATACCAAGATAATGGAGATTATGGTCTATGTTGGTTAAGTGTCACAAGCCAAAGATGTTGGATGCTTTTTAATGTAATAAAAGTTTTGCCTATATTAAAAAATTATATTAGTGCATTAAGAGAAGCGAATTGGTCTTGCAATGCAAGGTGGATTAACCTCCATGTCATAGATTAACCTCCATGTCATACAGACATATTGGTCTTGCAATGCAAGGTGGATTAACCTCCCTGTCATAGATTAACCTCCATGTCATACAGACAAATGTGGCTAAGCTAATTAAAAAAAATAACATCCAACATGTAATATCTCAAAATAAAGAAAGAAATTGCAAGGTGGATTAACCTCCATGTCATAGATTAACCTCCATGTCATACAGACATATGTGGCTAAGCTAATTAAAAAAAATAACATCCAACATGTAATATCTCAAAATAAAGAAAGAAATTGCCATCCTTGTTTAGAAAGGCAGTGACAAGGATCTATTAGAGTCAACCTCTCATCCATTGCTATCTATTTGGTTTTATTAATATATTGTTTATCTCCTAGGCATTATTGTTTATCTCCTAGGCATTTATTGTTTATCTCCTAGGCATTAACAGAGCTTGTTTCAATCAATAAGCAAACTAGCAATCATGTGTTTTATGTTATTGAGAGTGAAATAATAGTCATATCTTATATTTTATTTAGAAACAAAATTATTTATGAGGTTTCTTTTATGTTATTGAGAAACAACATCATTTTTCACATTTAAGTAATCCCCTAAAAACATTGGTTTGAAATGTCACTAGCTCATATTATCAAGTACGTTATGTTGTTTTTTAATCCTCCAATTGAGTTCTTGCATACCTAGAGCCTTCCTTGGCCATTGGGCCACTCTACTTTGTTTACAATCAGATTTAATCACAAACATGCTTTAGGAGAATGTCATCAATTTTATCTACATAACTATTTTATAAACATAATTTATTCATTAACAATCTAATGCATGGATCACACAAGAGATTACAAAGAGTCAATAATTCCATACAAAGATGAATATGAATAACATTTAAAATCGAAAGAAGTCTTCCAAACTAATTATTGAGTGTTTCACTGCCCAACTATTAGAATCAACAATGGATTGTGCATCCAATCATGACTCTAATGTCCAGTGCAAAGGTAGTTCCTAAGTGTTTCACTACCCAACTATAGGAATCAACAATGAATTGCACCTCCAATCCATACTTTGATGCCACAAGTGCAAAAAAGAGCTACTATACATCTTTAAGCTCATTATTTAGTACAATACATCTTTAATGCCACGAGTGCAAAAGAGAGCTACTATACATCTTTAAGCTTATTATTCAATGCAATTCATTTCTCATAATTCAGCCCATCTTCTCTAAATAGATTCTTTTAACCCTTATCCAAACATCAAATAAATATGGCGCTCTTTTCCATTACCCTAGACAACCATAATTGTTCTCTATTTAAAGTTTCCTTAGCTTTTAGTATTATCAACGATATCCACAAAACGCATCACCGACTGTGATTGCATCATGCTTCATCAACTACAAATAATGGGGCAAAATTCCTTAGCTTCTAGATTTGGAGAGTTGGCATGTCACAATCAACGTTTATACATGATTTGGTTGACAATGATACAATCACGGTATCATTGTTAACTCTTTCCACATGAGTCCAAGATCTCATGTCATCTATACCACTTATTTATTACTAACAAAATTACAACTAATTGCTAAAGATAAATAATTGCAAAATCTGCAAAATATGGCGAATCGGGCTTCTCTAACTGCAGTTACTAATTAATACCAAGAATTACGTGGCTGCCCATCTATAAATTATGTATTTCACACTGACCGGAGAAAACCGACCGCTATTTCAGTCAACCGTAACAAACTATATATATTTTGGGTTCTCCGTGCCGGTATGGATGTTAAGGCTCCTTGTACATATATTGAATGGCCTCAACCATCATAGTGTGTATTGCCGGGATTGCTCGGGGAAGCCATTTTTTGACGGAAGAGATAAGTGTGAAAGGATTGATATTTGATAGTCGATGGAGGGCAAAAAGGTTTATAATGCGATACTTTGCATGTTTATTGTGTTCATGCTCGTTCTCAATCATGCTGCTGCTGCGGGGCAATCTGGCAACCCACATGTGGAGCAGCGGCGGCTGAATAGCCCGGATTCTCCATGGAATAAAAAGAAACCCAGAGGACCAGTGCCGCCGTCCGGCCCTTCACAGTGTAAAAATTATGGGCGACACCCACAGTGTCCACCACCGCCCCCGGCTCCGTGAAAACATAATTGCTCCATCATTACAGTCGTCCTGGTGTTTCAAGTATCTATACGTCCATTCCAAATATGGCACAGAATACTTTGGTTTTCTTTCTTTGATTGTGTTAAATAAGAATTCCCCTCGAAAATGTATTTTCAGTGGAATGTTTGGCTCTAAGTAGTTTTTATATTAAAAATGTATTCCTATTTTACTTTCTTTTACGTTAGCTATCTTTGTGTCAAGCATAAAAATGTCAAGTGATTATTTTATAATGTATTTTCGGTGGAATCACTCCGCCGAATTAATCTCAAATAAATTTTGTTGCATTTTTTTTTTTTTATCAATTTCAGGTTGATTAAGCAAATAAGTTTACTATAAAATTTAGAGAAATTTGATACTGTGAACTTTATAATAAGTTTGAATAAGAATAAGATTTGATTATACTCAAGAGTAGAGAGCATCAAACTATCTAGCAATTCTAATAACTTACAAATTTTAACCAATTTTTTAACCGTTCAATTTCAAAAAAATATAGTGTCAAATTTTATTGAAAAAGCACATACTTAACTCATACAAGAAAAAAGCTATGAAATACAAAATGTACATTGCTATTGCATATCTACAGCAGAACAATATGCCATTGACAACAGTTTTCGACCACTAATTGTTTCACTACGTAATGACAATGCTGGGAGAAATAAAATGAGAAAGTGATAATGGCCTTTTCAAGGATAATCCTTCAATAATAAACTCACGGTTACCAACCTACACCACCAATTAGGTCTTGAAATGTTTTTTTGCACATTTAGAAACAAAATCAATCTGATTCAGTCTAGTAAGCAGTTGTTCTCATGCAAAATTCGAAAATATATTTGGAATGTTGATTTAGCTTGGATACCAAAATGAGATTAGTGGAATAGGTAAGAAAAAATCATATGACTAATATTGACCTAAAATTGTGTGAGAAAAATAGAATAATCACTTATAGGATCATAAAATTCAATGAAAAGAAAGGAAGCTTAATCGTTTTAAAGGGAGTAGGATGGTAAAGGCTAATTAACCTGCCATATCAAACAGAATGCCCCAGATTTCAATTCCTGTGAAAACTTATTCAGATTGCTCGATGGATTGGACTGTAAGACCATTCATTGATTTTATAGAAGTTTTTACAGGGTCGGTAGGTAGGAGAAAATCGGGGTTGTCTTGTAGAAACCGCATTCTTGTTTCGAAGATGGCATGATATTTGGTTTTTCTCTAATTTATCATGGAAGAACTTAAACCTGTGTCATCAGCAAAGAGGAAACATGGATGAAGTTGGTGGTTTCATTCATCTGCACTCTATGGTGGAGAACCAAATAGAGAAATTATGTGCTACCATCCATATGTGGCCACAAAAACCACTAAAAAATAGTAGTGAAGGCTATTTTTTGAAAAACCCTTCTCCACAATATGTCATAATAATATGGGACAAATGATGTATAATAATATGAGACAAATGATGTATAGCCGGGGTGGTTGAGAGGGTTTAATGATAATCTCTCCACCCGAATTCTTCCACTGAGTTCCAGTCACATGAAACATGACTATGTTAAATGTTCTTCCACTGAGTTCCAGTCACATGAAACATGACTATGTTAAATGTTCCTGTAAAAAAGTTCTATGTATGGCTAAGCTAGCTTAGAAAAAAATAATAATAAACAAAAAAATCTATCATAAAAAATAAGAAAAATCACCTAAACTTTGTAAACCCATACAACTTGATAGAATAACAATGGACAAAAAGAGTGAGATATCTGGGTCAAAACACGCCTCCATGTTCCTATCGACATATTGAAGATGAACCATCAAAGAGGGCCTATGTTACTCCAACAAACAGACCAACACGCAATTTCGCAAAGGACGAGATAAGTATATTTGCCCATCAAGCTTTCATACGTCAGATATTACTGGGGAGTGCCTCTATGAACAAAAACATGAAAATATGGTTTATAGGCAATGAAAGGGTTGAAGAGGAAGTTCTAGGACCAAATTTACCACTTATAAATTTATTAATAGTATATAAATTTTACGTTACAATGGTTGCATTTGTCTTAAACCATTTTTCTTTTACAAAGTAATTACGTTAACATTTAATTATAATTTTTTTTTATTGTTATTATTATTATTTTGTTTTAAAGACATTAACTATAAAATATATTTTATGTTTACTGTTATTATTATTATTTTGTTTTAAAGATCTTATTTTTAATGAGAGATTTGGGTTTTAAAGTTTTTATTAGGTTTTTAAGTTTGCTATGATTTTATTGAAAGATTTTTGTATAAAGAGTTGTGAATTGCACACATTTTGAGACAATTGAGAAGCTTTCAAGATATTTTATTCTAAAACTTTGCAATTTTTGAATATTTATGATTTTATTGAAGTATTTGAACAGACAAAGTCCAGAGATGGCACTGTTATTACTATGTTTTGATGAAGCTTAAGATTAGTTTATGATGTTTTTTGCAATAATTTATTTATTTTAAATGAGGCAAGCTTTAAAATTAAAATAGGTGTAATTTTTGGATATGCCAGTGATAAGTGTGGATTAATTAACATTATTTATTTTTAAGGGCCGTAATTTTTTAAGCCAGTTTAGCATATATGCTTTTAATCGGACTAATTAACATTATTTATTTCTACTAAATAAATATTAAAAATCACATAGAGAGAAGTTTAAAAGTAAAATTCAGAGATTAAAAAGTTACCCCAAGGGATTGGCTTTTCAATGTTAACCTATCCTTTTTCTATTGTTTGTTCTTCTGGAATATTTGTTCGGTGTTTCTTCTTCATTCAGTTCTATCCAATTTCTAAATTAAATTGTAATAAATTTTAATGCACCTTGTTATTTATTATTTTTTCTTATCAAAATTTTTTTATTATTATTTTCTTGAATATTTAAAAGAATTTTATATTAAATTGTAGGAATTTATAGTGCACATTGTTTCTCATTCTGGCTAAGATCGTAAGAAATCATATAAATCATATAGTATATTAGGAATTTTGAAATCATATAAATCATATAGTATATTAGGAATTTTGACCCTTTGGCTAAGAAATTTCTATTTCTATGTTAGATCGTAAGAAATCATATAAATCATATAGTATATTAGGAATTTTGACCCTTTGGTATCTGTATTGCAATTTTATTAATGCTTTTAATATGGATTTGATTTTTAAATTATATATTTTTGTTTATTTTGTCAATTCTTTTAACTTTAGGAGTAATAAAATAATTAGATTATTTTATCATATATTATATTTCTTTTAACTTTAAGAGTAATAAAATAATTAGATTATTTTTATACCATTGTAAAAGGAATTTTTTATAATCCAATAACTTGTTTTATTATTAATGAAAGAATAATTCTAATAATTTTTAGTTTTTTTCTTTTGTTTTTTGGTTGCAAATAATCTTAGTAGGATGTTTTTAGTGTGTAAGATCTATTTCTTATATCTAAATATTTAAAGAATATATTTTTGTAATTGTGTATTACAATTAAGGGGGGTTAGGTGTTTTTCAATATGGAGAGAAGTTGTCAAGAAAACATAATGTTACATAAAAAGTTCAACATAAGATTATATTGAAAAGTTAAGAACATGTAGATCTAATCTATCTTCCTTTTTTTTTCCTTTGTATCTAAAGGAATTGACAATTGGACCAATCTCATACTCATGAGACATGGGGTCGATTTCAACCACTACTACTATAACCTCCCACTACTATAACCTCTTGGCTAGGCGCTTAGATATGACCATTCTACATATATATGTGAATTGGGGTGATGTGAACCAAAAACCTCTTCACATATAATACTTCATTTACTTACACAACCATCATTAGTTGAGTTGTCAAATCTACTCCATCATTAACAACATAAGATTAAATTTATATATATATAATTATATATAATATGAAAGAAAAAACATTTAAAAGAGATATTTACTAATTAAAATATTGATTCCTCTCATGCAATCACCCCTTTAAACATTTGCATGCCCTTCTCTCCTATCACCTAGGTCTACTCCAAGAAAGGATAGGCCCAGTCCTACTTCTGGGTGTCATATACATGTAATTTGCAATTTTCACCTGCAAAGTAATATTTCTTTTTGTTATTTCTATTCAATAATTTACAAATTTCCGTTTCCAAAGTAATATTTTTTTGCTATTATTATTCAGGACTTATGCGGCTATTCTCTCATTTTAACACAGTTTCTCTCCTAACTATATCTCACTTTTTTAGTTGCATATCACCGTATTAAACCTTTTTATTTCCTCTCATACAATATTCACCTTTTTATTTCCTCTCATACAATATTCATGCATGTAGGTTTTCTACGTCAGTTTTAACACCTTAGCATATAATGCTTTGACATTTGCAACCATCTTAAATTTGGGCGCCATATACATGTAATTTAAAATTTTCATCTCCAAAGTAATATTCCTTTTTGTTATTTCTATTCAATAATTTACAAATTCCATTTCCAAAGTAATATTTTTTTGTTATTATTATTATTCAGTACTTATATTCTCTCATTTTAACACACAGTTGATCCTCTCACTAGATCTCACTTTTGTAGTTGCATATCACCCTACTAGACCTCTATTTCCTCTCATACAATATTCATGTGTGTAGGTAAAATCCCAATCAGGCTTCTCTATGTTAGTTTTAGCCTCAACATATAATGCTTTGACAGTTGCAACCATCATCGTTTGAAACCACTATGCTTTGACAGTTGCAATCATCATCGTTCCTCTCACTAGATCTCACTTTTGTAGTTGCATATCACCCTACTAGACCTCTATTTCCTCTCATACAATATTCATGTGTGTAGGTAAAATCCCAATCAGGCTTCTCTATGTTAATTTTAGCCTCAACATATAATGCTTTGACAGTTGCAACCATCATCGTTTGAAACCACTATGCTTTGACAGTTGCAACCATCATCGTTTGAAACCACTTGTCACTGAAAAATGAGATAGAAATAAATACATTTTATAATATATGATAACACATAAACAATTAAAAATACATGACACCATATTTTACCCTCGAATCTCTTAGGAGAAAATTGAATAATATATCTACTATTTCTCATGGCTTAAAACAGGCATAAACAATTAAAAATACATGACACCATATTTTACCCTCGAATCTCTTAGGAGAAAATTGAATAATATATCTACTATTTCTCATGGCTTAAAACAGGCTAATATATCTACTATTTCTCATGGCTTAAAATAGGCCAAACCAGCCAAAGTGAGCCCTCCACTCAATTCATGAATATTACAATAGAGAATCGTCAAGCTTTTAACAACTTCATCACATATAATCCACGGGCTCTAAGACCATGGGCCACAAAAGTGATGTGCCCACATTTATGATTTCCTCTTAAATTTATTATTACCTTGTATACAATCAAATGATATAATCACTAGTCAAAAACATACTAAATTACTCCATAATGGCTTAGCTCATCATTTTTAATACGCTTAGATATGACCATTCTGCATATATATGTGAATTGGGGTGATGTGAACCAAAAACCTCTTCACATATAATACTTCATTTACTTGCACAACCATCATTAGTTGAGTTGTCAAATCTACTCCATCATTAACAACATAAGATTAAATTATATATATATATATTTATGAAAGAAAACATTTAAAGACAGATATTTATATTAATATTGATTCCTCTCATGCAATCACCCCTTTAAACATTTGCATGCCCTTCTCTCCTATCACCTAGGTCTACTCCAAGAAAGGATAGGCCCAGTCCTACTTCTGGGTGTCATATACATGTAATTTGCAATTTTCACCTGCAAAGTAATATTTCTTTTTGTTATTTCTATTCAATAATTTACAAATTTCCGTTTCCAAAGTAATATTTTTTTGCTATTATTATTCAGGACTTATGTGGCTATTCTCTCATTTTAACACACAGTTTCTCTCCTAACTATATCTCACTTTTTTAGTTGCATATCACCGTATTAAACCTTTTTATTTCCTCTCATACAATATTCATGCATGTAGGTTTTCTACGTCAGTTTTAACACCTTAGCATATAATGCTTTGACATTTGCAACCATCTTAAATTTGGGCGCCATATACATGTAATTTAAAATTTTCATCTCCAAAGTAATATTCCTTTTTGTTATTTCTATTCAATAATTTACAAATTCCATTTCCAAAGTAATATTTTTTTGTTATTATTATTATTCAGTACTTATATTCTCTCATTTTAACACACAGTTGATCCTCTCACTAGATCTCACTTTTGTAGTTGCATATCACCCTACTAGACCTCTATTTCCTCTCATACAATATTCATGTGTGTAGGTAAAATCCCAATCAGGCTTCTCTATGTTAGTTTTAGCCTCAACATATAATGCTTTGACAGTTGCAACCATCATCGTTCCTCTCACTAGATCTCTCTTTTGTAGTTGCATATCACCCTACTAGACCTCTATTTCCTCTCATACAATATTCATGTGTGTAGGTAAAATCCCAATCGGGCTTCTCTATGTTTGTTTTAGCCTCAACATATAATGCTTTGACAGTTGCAACCATCATCGTTTGAAACCACTATGCTTTGACAATTGCAACCATCATCGTTTGAAACCACTTGTCACTGAAAAATGAGATAGAAATAAATACATTTTATAATATATGATAACACATAAACAATTAAAAATACATGACACCATATTTTACCCTCGAATCTCTTAGGAGAAAATTGAATAATATATCTACTATTTCTCATGGCTTAAAACAGGCCAAACAAGCCAAAGTGAGCCCTCCGCTCAATTCATGAATATTACAATAGAGAATCGTCAAGCTTTTAACAACTTCATCACATATAATCCACGGGCTCTAAGACCATGGGCCACAAAAGTGATGTGCCCACATTTATGATTTCCTTTTAAATTTATTATTACCTTGTATACAATCAAATGATATAATCACGAGTCAAAAACATACTAAATTACTCCATAATGGCTTAGCTCATCATTTTTAATACTAATAAAAATCTTCGTTATATCCCTTATAACTTTGTAAAAATCTTCTTTCCCTTATAACTTTGTAAAAATCTTCTTTTAGTAAGAAGTCAACGAAAACTGATCCAGTGAAATACTTTCTTTTCAATATTTATCCAGTTTCTAAAATTTCTTATAACATCCTGTAGCCTTACGGCGTTTCCATTGTAACATGTGGTGCAATTGCAATTGCTAGTTATTGATCTTCTTAAGTTATTGACACGAATCCTATGTATGGAATGGTGGTAGCGGAGGAGATTCAACAGTTCGACAGAACATTACAACAATGTTAACAAATTAATCCGTGAACACTACTTTAATGTACTATTTGTTAATCAGTGAACGTATTTTTCGTTATTCATCTTTTCATAAATGACATTGTCGGCTTCTCATATCACGCATGATAAAGCGAACAATCGCCTGTTCATGATAATGGTGACATATTACCCTCAATATCTGGTGATGCTACGCCAATGTTCATGTTCCATCATTTCATGGTAGACCTTCACATATGATACGTACAGACACGCGTGCAATTTCTACTGTGTAAGCTGTCTTACTGCCTTCAGTCTCCTCCACCATCTTAACAGAGTTACACTGTTCAGGTGACGCTTACAGCAGTTCTAATGAAATCAACACAAATATAAGAGTAGTTTAAAGACGCAATTTTTAGGCCAGTAGATTTCCATAAAATTTGGCGGAATTTTCTAAATTTGTTTGCTTTGTTTGGGGAATAGACTGGTCTCGCTTTAGTATTTTAGATGGCTTAGCTTTTTAATGTTATTATGGTTGAATTCATATACATCATTAAAACATTATTCAAACATTTCATTATCATTTAAAAAAATAAGCATTTTAATTATTATTTTTACTTTATATAAATAGACATGCTTTCTATCATATTTTTTAAACTTTCTATTCTAACATCCATGGTTATTAAAATAAATAAATAAATACAAAGCCCATCAAAAATAACCATTAACCATTATCCTTACGTTTATAGGTAGATAGATATGCTTCCTATATTCTTTAAACTTTGTACGTGGTATAGATGAATCACAACACTATTCATCATCAAAATTGTATTTATATATATGACAGATTCTTTAGGCTTTCTAAATTCAGTGGTATGGAAGATCATTTACCTTGTTGATCAACAAAATATATGTTTTCAGAGTTAATATTTTTTTAATACCTAATAATATATATATTATATATATATATATATTAGGCTTTCTAAATAAAGGGTGGTATGGAAGATGTATGGAAGATCGACCACCCCATTGATCATCAAAATCTATGTTTTCATAGTTTTTTTTTTAATTAACCTATAATGTGAATAAATGAAAACTAATATGATAGATTAAATTTGTGATTGTCACTTTTCTTGGTTGTTTAACCCAATTTTATATAAGGAAATATTTAAAATAATAAATTAAAATCTTATATTTATTGCATATCATTTTTTAAGATTCAATTGCATTAAGCAAGGCATTCATCTATGATCATTTCCATGAAACTAGTGACATGAATCACATAGCATTAATCATCCATTCCGGGAATTGCACCTAGTAACCAGGACTTCTTGGGAGGTCACTTGTCATGACCCTATGCTAGCGGTGTTCTTTCAATAGCACATAAGCAAGTGAGACACTGCTACTCGATTTCTTTTCACCAATACTCTCAAGTACAAACTACGCCTAACGTTCAATACTTAGAATATTTTTCAACTTCATTAAGCATTCATCATTCTTTTACACAGTGGAAACATTCATCATTATCATCATTCACATAAAAGTACATCAGTACAATATTTCTTCAAAGGGAGGGGAAACTCCCATGTTAGAGATTGGACAAAAATATATAATAATGCAATTTTTACAAGTTTATACAATGATCAACCTTTACAAGGTAACCCGAAAATTACCTTCGCAAAAATGCCAAAGTTCACTTTCCGACTCGGCTGTTGTTCAACTTCACCCTGGCTATCATTCTACCTTGCCCTAGCATATCGTTTAGGCTCGCCCTAGCGTATTTTTCATACTCACCCGACCTATCATTCACGCTACCCCTAGCTCATTGTTTAGGCTTCACCGGCCTATCGTTTAGGCTCAACCTGGTTCATCGTGCAACTTTACTTGACACCTTCGCAGAACCCGTTGTGCCCACACCTTCAGGTTCCACTACCCCATCTCATGTCAAGGGTGCCTACACCTTTGTGTAGCACACCTGCAACTCAGCTTTTGCTCGCCCACCTTGCACGTGCCCAATACTCCACTCCCTCGGTTGTTAATTGTCTGCCCGACTATTTACCCATTTGCTCAGATGTAACTCTCATCCAGAACTTCGGGAAGGCATGCCCATGGAAACTCACCCTGCGGCAGTCCACTTGACTCTCCCAGGCACCCTCACCCCCTGTTCACCTGCCTTAGCATGTCAACTGCCTGCAACTCGGTCCATATTTCTTCTTTTTCTTTTTTTCCTAGTGCTTCGGCCAGCACATCCGTGTGTACCTCGGCCTGTCCAATGGTCCTCTTCCTCACTTGCCAAGTTCGCTTAGAATGATTTTCTTGTTGGTTGATGCTTCCTTGATGGCTCCTCTTGCTCCATGCATCCTCCGTTTATACGGTTCTTCCATGGAGGATGCGAGCCACACAATTTGGCCACCAACACATCAGTTTTCCCTCTCATCAAGTCGGCTCACCCAACTCATGTCTTGGCTCCATCCAACCGTGCAGTTTTCCGCCTCTTATATAAACTTGTCCCATCATCGTATTTTTGTTGCACATGACTTATGCCTTTGTTGCACATGACTTGTGCCTTCATTGCATTTCATTGCACACAACTCATTGCATTTAAGCAAGAGTCGTGTCGCTAAGGTCATCGCACATCTCCAACAATGACTTGGGGGCGTGACATACTCCCACACTCTAAATGGTTGTCATCCTCGATAACACCATCCCAACAACCACCATGGCCAAGAACAAAATCCACACAAATACATGTATGGGTATCTAAATGTGTCCACCTCTGACCTGCTTCATCTCATCGATATGCCAAACTCTGCAAGAAAATCATGTTCTGTACCCCTCAAGTCGATGAATACTTGGGTGGCTAATCCACCCATACATCACCTATATAATAATGCATGACCCTACATAATCATGACTCATCTCTACACAATTCTTCTAATCATGTCCATGTCACACCAGATGTTTGCTCAAAATGTTGGAGACTCACTCCCATGAGAAGCTAACAATGAGCCTCATCCTCATGATAGCCTAACAACAAGGGGAGGAAGTGGAGCCTAAAGGCTCTCCTTCTTCCTCACATATCATCTCATTCCATTTATCAAGGTCTTCCACCTCTAATCTTTGTAAGTATGCTTCTAGACTCTCCATCTGATCATCCAGTCTAGCATCCTCATCCTTCACCATTGCCTCTAGTCTTCTTGATAGATCAAAGATGCTATCAGACAATTCTCTAATCACTTGTCACTACTCCATAATTTTGCCACTATAGAAGACAACATCTTATAGAATTACTCATCCCTCTTGATTTCCTCCACATTCAGAGTTGTTAGTTTACATTCGGTTTTCATAGACTGTATGGTTGGTATACCAATGGGTACTTCCTCACGCCTATCGTAAATGTACAACTTCTTCATGTGTGGAACTATCATAGCTTCAAATTGCTTCATAAATTCCATGCCCAATATAGCTTCATAGTCATCTATTCACACCACTATGAAATTGACCTTCCCTTTCCATTCACCTAGTCTCACATCGACCTTCTCAACCGCACCAATCACTAAATTAGGTAGATAATTCACCGCTTTCAATTGTTCTTGAGCTGGTACAAATGTCAACCCAATCTTCCTCGCAATATCCTCACTCATGAACTTATGAGTTGCATCACTATCCACCATGGTGAGAATAGTGCCATCCCCAATCTACATCTCCACATATTCCAACTCGTACCTTTCGGGATCTCTTTGTGAGATCTCTTTCGTAGTTGCTACAAAAACGAAAATTTGCGTAACTCCAACAAAAGTTTCTTCTTTCTTCTTCTTTGCATCAAATTATGCCATTGCTACCACTTTTGGGCTTGAAGGAAAATTCTTCACTGTATGTGGTCCTTTACATATCCAAAACTTCAAGGGCTTCTTCATCTTCACCTTATCATATGATATCAAAGGCTCTTCTTTTGTAGAGTTCTCTTTCGGTTTATCAGTATTTGTTATAGACATATTTGGGTACTGTAACCCCAATCACATATGTATATAAACAAAGGGCTTCTGAGTCCCTAAAAATGTTGTTTCATACCCTAAAGGATCAAGGTCAGCTGATTATATCATCTCCAAGAAGTTCTCCATAGAAACTGCTCAGAACTGGTCAAAACTGGACCATACAGACTGCCCAGTGTAGAAGGTGCAATGCATCTCACCTGCTCAGTGTAAAAAGTGTGATGCATACTGGAAAGCCCTTCTATAGGGTACGATGGGCATGAGTAGACAAATGACAGAGACAGTTTACAAGGTGGATGATCATGTAATCTTCCAAAAACTTCTCTTGTAACACTTGCCTCTCTGAATTCGCCCAAGGATGAGTAAGAGATCATCAATCTCCAAGTGGAATCAAGAACCATAAGAGAGAGGACACTAATCAGAATCCCAAAAACTGACTCACTCCCCTGCAATCATCTATATATGGATCCCTCATCCCAGAGATGCAGAGGCTAGAACCTTGTATCTTGTAAGGAAGTGTTGTTGGTTTCCTGCTACAATATCATAGTGCTAGGTGATCTAAGCTTTTCGTGAGGTGAAGAAGGGCTTTCATGCTGGGAGGATGACACTGAGTCGGGTCAATCGGTTGTAATCCTCTCTTCTAACTTCTATATCAATAAAGCTATTTGAATTTTCCTCCACATTCATGTATGTTAGCTGATATATGCATGTATGTGGTCAATTTATATCTGGTCCTATATTGTTTATGACTGTAGATCTCTGCACTATGAAGGTATTATGCTGCTTTGACTTTACAGGTACTCTTTGAAGTGGAGCGGTCAAGGGAAGAGCGGTAAACTTCCGTCAAAGAGGAGAAGGAACAAAAGGAGAACCAAGAAAATGATCAAGGTTGGTATTCTTTTCTCCTCTCCTGTCTACTTCTCATAAAGAAAAGTTAAAGTAACTTTAATCTGTTTGTTTCTAAGATAGCTACCCATCTTAGTCTGACTAGTAGCTCTGCATAGACACTAGATTTCCCAATAACAAAATGGCGACTCCATTGGGGAGCGACTAGTTTGTTTGCTTGTCTATATTTGTTTACTTTATAAACCTACAGATGGGGCCTGAAGTCAACCCAGCTAGCCTTCGAACTACATTTGCTATGCAAGTACAAAGTAGATCAATGCTGCTTCAGTCTATCTCCAGCTTTTCTTTATAAACTGAACAATTGATTTGCAGACATCCTAATTGCCCTGGTGGTGGCTCAAATAGCCTCATTAGATCAGCCACTGTGATTTTCATTTACTGACTATCATTTGCTTAGACTAAATCCCTGAACTAAGCTGCAAACTATGACCCGAAACCAAGTTGAAGCCTCGTCCCTGGACCGTCGCACCTTCTCCTCTTGGGAATATGGATGCATCGCACCTCCCATGTGTAGTAAGTGAGATGCATCACACTTACCCTGTGTTATAGGTGCGATCATCAGATAAGACCTCTTCTACTTACATATTTTGGTTTCTTGTTCACTCTCTTTAGCTTTATTCATGAGTTTTGCTATCTGTGATCAATGTAACTCTGTGGAAACTCCCTTCCTTTGCATGATTCAACCTCCATATTACAAAGATTTGGAAATGGTTTTATGTATTGTTCGCCATTTACAACCCTCTTTTGCAAAGAAGTATTGTAGTCAAGTTGTCGTCTTTTGATTTGAAGGTGTCGCAAGTGTCGTTTTCAGTCAAAAGAAAAGAATTCTATTGTTCTTGATGGTCAATTACACTGTTACTCTTGTATTTGGTTTGAATTAGTAGTTTTTTGAGTGTCAAAAGCAATTTTCAATTCAAAATCGCAAAGTGTTGTCATTATCTTCCTTTTGTTTTTTGAAAAGAAAATCATTAGTACTAGCGCTTGAAACAATTCAAATTTGTATTTAGAATTCTTTTTGTCATTCACAATTAAGAAAGCGAAAACAAATACATGCATGTGCACTTGCATTTAGATTTCTTGTTGATTTAGGACAGTGCATCTAGTGTGTACTCTCTGCTCTTTGGTGAAAAGAATCTCATTTCTCTTTCCTTCGTAGCTAGGATTTTCATTGCAAAAGGAAGATAAAACGATTGTTTATCATCTTAGATTGCATTTTAGGAATTGTATATCTACATCACGCGGTGAACCTGAAAGGAAAACTTCTTAAGAAAGATCAAATGTAAAATAAATTCAATGAACATAAAAATGCTTTGGAACCTAACGCACAACATTTAGAAGTCTAGGCTAGACACATATTCCGGCGTCGTAAAACCTAGTAACTATCACTTTCATTGTAGGTTGGGTGATTCCTCCTCTTTGGGATGAGAAGTTCCAGTATGGACTTGTGCTCCCACGTGCCGTCGCGTATATATTAGGAGACCACAATAGGCTACATCCTTTATCCTTAGGAAGTCGTGTCTGCCGCCCTACCGATCGCAATGCACTGAACACAACATTCGGGAAGAATGATTGCTGTACCTTAAAAAGTATTCTGTAGTTTTGAAATTGGTTTGGTAATCCCTCTATCTAGATTTCCAAAGTAGTCTCTTTCGTTCCTTTTCAGACTCCTTAAAGGAAAAGGTCTATCTAAGAACTTGTCACTTCAGGCTCATTAAAAATAGAAGGCAACTAGAGTCATCTTTTGCTTTTTCTCGACTCGTAAAAATTGAGAAAAGAAAGTTGTGTCAAAGCGTCTAAAATTTATTTTAATCAGAATAACATTACTATTCCCTCGTTGGTCTTAGGTTGAGGAAAATAGAGTCCACTAACCAAGGATTTCCCCTTGGGGAAAATCCTAGTCCTTTCTCCTCTTGGGGAGATGTTGGTGTACCTCATATGGCCACATTGTCCCTCCCAGGACTGACAATTAGCTTGCCCATGTGGCTCTTCTTGACCTCTGTCGTTCAAATCACCATGGTTCCTAAACAATCAAATCAACAACTAGATGATACTAGCGTTACCCCCCAACCTTCTGCTTCACTTGTTTCTTCCTCCCCTCCTTCCTCTTTGCTTGGAAAAGCTGGTGAAGCTAAAGACCAAGTAATTGAGAAGAAGAAGAAAGGGAAGAAGGAGAAAGAAAAGAAGAAGAAGGAGCCAAAGGCGAAAAGGGGCAACCGTGCATCATCTAGTGAAAATCCATACACTGCACCATCCAAACTGAAATCTCCATGTGTCATTTGCAAAGGGGACCACTATTATTGAGATTGTCCTTACATTGCTCAGATCTTAAGGGACTGGTCTCCTCGTTTGCACAATCTAGTGTCGTCAACCTCTAACGATCATGTTGAGAGTACACCGTCAACTAGCGAAAATGAAGTCTCTGGACAGAAAGGAAAATGTAAATTTCCTTGTAAATTGTGCGAAGGAAATCATGCCATCCACCATTGTCCCTTCCTGGAATAAGCTAAAAGAGTCTTGGATAACCATCCTGCTTCACCGCTATGGCTTCATCCTAGGTACAAGAAATTCTTGCCAAGTCCATCACTTGATCTAGACTTAACTAGGAACGCAACAAAATACAGAGATAACCATATACACAAAGATGTAGCGGAAATAATACTTCATTTCATTAATGGAAAATAATGAAATATGCTTACAACCAGAAATGGAAATAAACTAGCTAGGGCAATGGTACCTTATCTCTGAGAAGATATGTGGTCACTACATCCCTCCAAACTATTCTAAAACTATGTTACAATGAGGCTCGAAGGCCTATTTGTTGTTGAGAAACAATGGAAAACCCTTCACATTCCAAAACCTAACCCTAGAAGATGAAATGCCAAATTGTGGGCCCCATTTTGGGTAAATTGGTACATCAATTTCCTGGGGTCGTAACTTTGGCATATGATCTTTGTTTGACACGTATGATAGATCGTTAGAAAGATCTATCCAAGAAATATCACTTTAGGAAGGGCAACATCAGTCCATGAACCCATGTTTCCCCCAGATTTCCCAAAAAAACGTCGTTTAGGGCCTCAAAACTGCTCCAGAAGTTCAGGCCCTGAAAAAACTACTATAAATAGTAAATGGTGCTACAATTATGGAAACTGAAAAACTAAAAGAGACAGTTGCGGGCGTCCAAATGGAATAGGTGGGTGGCCACCAACATCCACCTGGATCATTCCTCCCCACTTAGGAAGCAATGGTCCCCATTGCGTTGAGTTCCTCCATCTACTGAACTTGTCCTGCAATCGCTGATATGTCCAGGAATGGTTGGAAGCATGGTCAACGACAGTCCACATTGAACACTTGGTGCAGAAGAAGGAATGGAGGAATGATGTGCTCCAAAGAATTATTCTGCATAGCCTTGGTACTACTGTAAGGACCTTGTTGGAGTAGTCTTAACTTCTGATGGGTTCTGGTAAGGCATTCTTTTTATCGATGCAACCAGACTTTGTTGCCCACCTGAAACTTGTGTGGTACCCCATTGGGTGAGGAGAAGTTGTTCCTGTGTTCTGTCATGACCATATCCCTTTGCTACTGCTGCTGTGTGGAGGAACTCTTTGCGGGGGTCATGGATGTGGTGACAATATTCCCCTTACTTTCGGAGTGAACCAAACAGATGAATTTCCTAGTCTGGGAGATGAGCTTACTGCCTTTCTTAGCAGTGATCAAAGATGTGGTGGTAGGTGGGGCTACCTCTGGTATCCTGTATAATGAATTATTAAAAGAAATAATGATAGCATGAGGCCTTGACTCATACACATCATGTCACCTCCACAAGTATGGCTAGCATAATAGTACATCACAAACATCCAGAGGTGTAACATCACACAATACCTTGTCTGTGAAAGGCTTGATGCTGTAGGGAAAGCGGCACTGCTGGCCAACTTTGAGATCTTGTCCTTCATGAAGCCACCCAATAATGTATGGTTGCGGTTGTGGTGTAGTTGGTAGACCCAACCGCTTCACGACCTCTATTGAAACAAGGTTCTTTTGGCTGCCACTATCGACAATGAATTGCAACGGTGAACCCTTCACCCACATCTGTGAGTGGAAAAGACGTTCCCCCTCCTCTGGATCTTCGAGCTCATTTTTCTAGATTTTGGCAGTGGCAACAGTGGCACTAGGATCCGCATCAATGATCTGCTTCCCTTTTCCATTCCCCTTGTCAGGTTCTGGCTCAGGCTCGGAACATGTATCTGATTCGGAAGCCTTCAACTTGCCCACGAGCGGTTGCTTGGTCCGACACTCACTCGTGCTATGAGTGGGACTCTTATGGGACTCACACCACTTTCCTGTGTCCTTCTTCGGCTTTGTGATGTTGTTCTTTTCTTGCGACTTCGACGGGTTGTCTTGGGTGACCTCGCATTGGCTTTGTTCTTTGGGCTTCGGATTTGCAGATCCAAAGTCTCGCTTCTTTTGTTTGAACTTTTGCTCGATTTTGACAGTGTATCGGTATGTTGTGCCGAGTGAGGAGATGTTCAAGAACTCCATCTCTTTCTGGATGTATCTATGCAGGCAGCCGTGGTATTTGAGTACCAGATGCAGCTCAGAACCTTTGATACCCAACTGTGTGTGAAGGGTATGAAAAATGTTTGTGAACTCGAGCACATCTTGGTCTCATCCCTGCAGCAGTGTGGTCCATTTGATGTCTTTGTCCTCATAGCTTCTGACATGGTAGTATTGCTCCTTGATGGCATCTCGCAACGAATCCCAAGTGGGTGCGACTAAAAATAGTGAGCCTGTGCTTTCATCTTTCTGCTCGCACTAGGTTTCCCACCAGTCCTTGACGTGGGGGGCTGCTTTGAGAAGAGTGAAAACAATCTTTTCCCGACTCGAAAATTCATGAACAGAAAAATATCCTTCTAGCAGATTTAACCATTTATCTACAACATCTACATCTATGTGACCCTCAAAGATGGGGATTTCAAAATTAACTTGTACCTTAAAGGGTGTGGTGTTTCCAGAGTAGCTATTGGAAGCCGATGCGCCACCTCTGGGTAGCTGTTGAAGAATCTGCGCAAAGTTATCCATCATCGCGTTCCTTTGCCGCTCGAGGGCTTCTTCAAGCAAGATTTTGACAGGATCTCCTGCCCCCTCATCTTTCTTCTCATCCACCATGGGAGACCATCGTGATTTGCGAGGTTGGTCTTGCAAAGGTTCGACCAGTTCAAGCCCTAACTCCTTATATCCTCACCTCATTGGGGACATGTAAAGAAAAACAGAGAAAAAGCAGACCGCTCTGATACCACTGATCCAGACTTAAACAGAAATGCAAAAAAATACAGAGATAACCATATACACAAGGATGCAGCGGAAATAATACTTCATTTCATTAATGGAAAATACTGAAATATGCTTACAAACAGAAATGGAAATAAGCCATCTAGGGCGATGGTAGCTTATCTCTGAGAAGAGATGTGTTCACTACATGCCTCCGAACTATTCTAAAACTATGTTACAATGAGGCTCGAAGGTCTATCTATTGTTGAGAAATAATGGAAAACCCTTCACATTCCAAAACCTAACCCTAGAAGATGAAACGCCAATTTGTGGGCCCCGGTTTGGGTAAATTGGTACACCAATTTCCCAGGGTCGTAACTTTGGCATACGATCTCCGTTTGATGCGTATGATAGCTCGTTAGAAATATCTATCCGAGAACTACCACTTTCGGATGGGCAACCGGTCCATGGACCGATGTTGCCCCCAAATTTCCCAAAAAAATGTCTTTTAGGGCCTCAAAACGGCTCGGAAGTTCAGGACCTGAAAAAACTGCTAAAAATAGTAAATTGTGCTACAATTATGGAAACTGAAAAACTGAAAGGGATAGTTGCGGGGGTCCAAATGGGATACTTGGGTGGCCACCAACATCCACCTGGATCATCGCTAGTCGAAAACCTGACTGACACACCCTTTTGGTCAATCAAAGTATCTGCCATTGAAGATAAACCCTCTGAGTCCACACCAGATGAAAGTCAAAAGGTTGAGATGGTAGTCGACTCGGTCTTGTCTCCGGAAGGTCCATCTTCAAATGATACAGTCACCAAAGAGAATGAGAGCAAAACCATTCAAATTCTTTTCATAAGCATAGACTCTAGTGAACATGGGGGCAATCTACCCATTCCTTTACCGCAGGAAGGAAGTTCATCAAAGTCATATCCGGCTGTTTATTCGGTCCCACCTCCAAGCAACCTAGTCATTTCCTTCGATTGGAATCTACTACGCAGACCCCGTTTACCGTCTAATGAACCATTTCGAATCATTGTACAAGCTTACGGAATGGTCATGGTTGGTACCATCATAGATGAAGGGGCTTCTGTGAGTATCCTTTCCTCAACTTCTTGGAAAGCACTTGGTTCACCATCGCTTTTGCCTGAGATGAGAAATCTAACAGGCTTCGATAAATGACTCATTCGACTGTTAGGGATCCTTCTGAGTTTGCCTGTAACTTTGAGAGGTAAAACCATATATCTGAATGTAATGGTAGTCCAAGGACCCTTATTTATAATCTACCCGTTGGGTGCGACTATATTTATAGCATAGGAGCCATTGTCTCCTCACTCTTTCGAGTAATGTGTTTCTTGCATGAAGGCCAAATGGTCTAGCTTGTAGACTAGCCTTCATTCCCTGGCTCACACATAGCTAATAGTCAAATTCCATCCCTAACTAGTCTTTTCACACAAGGAATGTCTCATTAGTTTCTAGTCCATCCACCTGAAGAGTGCGAGTAATTCAGTGGACATGACTGAAACCCAGGGTGCATGCACGCTGGTCTGCTTCGGGAGGAAAACTTCAAGTATAGGATAAGTTTCTGCGTAGGAATATGACTGGTCTAACATGCCCATCCATTTAGGAAGATGTGATTGGACTGGAATAGGATACCTCCGTTAGAAGGTAGGCCTTTCCTGATAGAACAAATGTTTTGTCTACAAATTGAAGGGTAACCTGGAAAAGGTAGGCCTTTTCTGACAGAACCAATGTTTTTTTTGCAAATTGAAGGGTAATCTGGAAACTCTACTTCGCTGTACCGAGGGGCATGCAAACCTTCTTTTCACGCAAGTGAAAAGCAACCAACATAACACTAACTCTATAGCTCTGCTAACTTCAACTACATAAGTTAGGTGAGTGGTCGAAAGGACCGTTCACCTTTGCAGGGGCCGTATGGCACCAGCAAAGTAAAGGAAAATGTTTTCCTACCTAACCTTAGTAGTTAAGTAACCCTGAGGACAGTAGTTGGTTGTTCCTAGCTTGCATGTGAGAAGGAGTGGAGCAAAGTTTTGAATGGTGCAAGCTCCTTAAAAATTGAACCTATCGGTGAGAAATATTTATCATACGACTGGCATGAGCAGTTTTTATGCGAAGTTCAAGCTCGTTAAAAACTAAACATAAGAAATGAGTAAATGTTCCCCCAGAGTTTACGCTCACTAAAAAACGAACCAACTTTTGGTAAATAACCATTGAGAATGCATTATCATCAGCTTTTGAGCCCTGGTTGTGTTCCTGCAATCACTTCCACTTTGTTTTAGCCGACCATATGCCTCCATTTGATTGTTTACCCTTTTGAGGAAAAACTGTAAAGAGTGATTCAGTTGGCCATCCTTGTGACATTTCCAGCATTGGAAAATTCGAAACCTTACCTGGAATTAGCAGCAACCCGAATATATCACTCATTCCTCAAAGACGAGTCCACTTTAAGCTCTTTTCACCTTACTCATAAAATATGAAAAGATTGTCGAGTAGTTGGCCTCTCCAAATAGTTAAAGCTACCGAGAGTGCTATCCCACCTCTAGATTTTAATCTTTTTGGACATGAGGGATTATTACACAAAAAGATCAAGCATTTGTCTTGTTCGGCTCATTAAAACTATCGAGTAAATTCATCCCTTTCATATTATTTTATACTTTTTTAGACATAAAGGATTATATGACAAAAAATGATTACCAGAGTTTCCTTTCCATCCCTTTTCAGACTCTCTAAAAATGAAAAAGGACTGAGTTGTCTTTTTCATTAAACTTGTTAAAACCAATAGTGACAAGCTTGTCCATGCAGACAAGAACGAGTTTCACTGTCGCTAAGCTCATTAAAACATAGCGATGGGTTTGCCCAAAGGGAAAATTATGGAACAAGAATATGTTATCCTCCTCAAGCTTAACAAAAATAAAGGGTTACTGGTCAGCAATGACTGGGGAAAAATTGTGAAGAAAACTTGAAGAAACTTTATTGGTAGCGAGTCGCTCCTGAACATGACACTTTCACTCCATCACCATGATTGAGTCGGGTTGGGTTATTCCATTCACCGGTCATATTACCATTGGTCCACTGTAACATCCATCTTTTGGGTTAATGCTACCAATCCATTTCAGTGTCACCAATATGTTCAAGAGAAGTCGATCAGAGAATTCACCAACCCATGTTATATCTCATCCGCTACAATACCTTCATGCTCCATCCTTTTATGATCGCCACCCTGAACCCTGTATCGTCAGATCATTTTCACCTCCAAAATCATTTTCTTCGTTCCATGTCGTAGATGTGGGATTCATTAAAGCCTTCCTATGATGGGTTACTTCTTGTCGACGACAACTCATTATCCAAGAAGTCAACCTTGGAATAACCCTTTCAGTACTTTGAAGCTTGCATGCCTCAATGGCAAGTTTCTCACTTCCGACGATAGGTTTACATCAATGGCCTTCGACCAAAATATTTTGCGTGGTGTTCGACGCCAAGTCCCTTTTTCACACCACACGAATTTTACTGTAGTACCTTGAGGGTCATCATCATTATAGGTGATTCCTCTTGCACCTGTTAACAACTTATACCATTGGTTGGTAATCAAACAATTTCTTTCGATGTTCGAATCTAGAACATTTTCATGTGGATTGACTTGTACTTCGAATGAAGAACGGACGAGTTTGAAGACCCTGGATCTAGTTTCATCCATCAGGGCTGCGATATATTTAGGAAAATAAAGACATCAAATGTACATCATTGCTACATAGATGACCATCCAAATCAAACGATGATGACTCTACCAAAATCATCAGTCTACCACACAGATGGTTGTCTGTCCATTGTACATGAAAATGAATTTATAAAGCTAAGAATGGGAATGCCTGCCTTAGCTAGATCATGAAAATGCTATGAAGATAATGTATTGTATTGTATCTCATTACAGGTCTCCTTCTAGTTCAAAAGAACCTCAGATCCTCATGATAAAGCATTTCACCGGACATCAAAGATCTACGACCTCATGCTTTATGGGGCAACTGTTATAGACATATTTGGGCACTACAATGCCAATCACATATGTCCATAAACCAAGGTCTTCTGAGTCCCTAAAAGTGTTTTTTCATGCCATAAAGGAACAAGTTCAGCTGATTACATCATCTCCCAGAAGTTCTCCACAGAAAACTGCTCAGAACTGGTCAAAACTGGACCATAGAGACTACCCAGTGTAGAAGGTGCAATGCATCTCACCTGCTCTATGTAAAAAGTGTGATGCATACTGGAAAGCCCTTTTGTAGGGTGTGATGGGTGAGAGTAGACAAATGGTAGAGACAATTTGCAAGGTGAATGATCATGGAATCTTCTAGAAACTTCTCCTATGATACTTGCATCTCTGAATTCAGTCAGGGATGAGTAAGAGATCATCAATCTCCAAGTGGAATCAAGAACTATAAAAGATAGGACACTAATCAAAATCCTAGAAGCTAACTCACCCCCCTGTAATCATCTATATATGGATCCCTCATCCCAGAGATCCAGAGGTTGGAATCTTGTATCTTGTAAGGAAGTGTTGTTGGTTGCCCGGTGCAATATCATAGTGTTGGGTGATCTAAGCTTTTCATGAGGCGAAGAAGGGCTTTCGTGCTGGGAGGATGATGCTAGGTCAGATCAATGGCTTGTAATCCTCTCTTCTAACTTCTATATCAATAAAGCTATTTGAGATTTCCTCCACATTCTTATATGTTAGGTGATATATGCATGTATTTGGTCAATATATATCTGGTCCTATATTTTTTATGACTATAGATCTCTGTAGTTTGAAGGTATTATGCTTCTTTGACTTTACAGGTACTCTTTGAAGCGGAGCAGTCAAGGGAAGAGCGGCAAAAATCCGTCAAAGAGGTGAAGGAACAAGCACTAAACCAAGTGAAAGATCAAGGTTGGTATTCTTTGCTCCTCTCCTATCTACTTCTCATAAAGGAAAGCAAAAGTAACTTTAATATGTTTGTTTCTGGGATAGCTACCCGTCTTAGTGGGAATAGTAACTTTGCATAGACACTAGATTTCTCGATAGCAATATTCTTCTTTCTCTCTTCAGTTCCTTCATCTTAATGTTCTACCAAGTGTTCAAACACTACAAAATCTTCTCCAGGTGTCTTAATCTTCTTCCTCTTCACATCATTATGTGGTGGAGGTTTGAATCCCATGATGAAATTGAACACCTTGTCCCTTTCCTCCATATCAAGTAACTCCAAAACTACACTTGAGAACTCTCGTTGATATACTTGTAGACTCGATGTTTTCTTTATGTATTTTATTTTCATCCTTGCATCCCATGTTTAATATTGTGGACTAAAATGAGCTTTCAAATCTTTCTTCATGTAATCCCATGAAGTGATTTCCACAGCATCGCTATTAGCAATTTTGTCCATCTTCCTTCGCCACCACGTCTTAGCATCCTTCATTAAGAATTGGGAAGCTATCTTCACTTTGGCCTCATCATCATACATACCCAAATGCTTCAAGTATTGCTGCATATCCCATAGAAAGTTACCAAGAGTTTTTTCACTTCTTGTCCCATCATAAGAATCAGGTTCCTTGACTTTCACATGAGAAACTCCTCGACCAAAACTTTGCCCAATTTCCTTCTTCAAAATCACTATCTCATTTCGAGCATCTCTAAGATCCTTTTGCAACTTTAGGATTTCTGTCAAACCTTCATCCCTTGTAGCTCCAAACTCTTTGAATTCTTTCTTTGTTTGTGTATATAGTGATTTTGTATACTTGTATCAGATTTTGAGGTCTTCAAAATATTCCTTCAACTTCGTATAGCTATCCCAAAATTCATCACTTTTGGGCTTCATAGAAGCTACTTCAGAAGCTAATTCTCCATTCAATCAAATAATTTATGCATGAAAACTATCTTGGCATTCTTGCTAGATTGCCCCATCATAACTCGATGTTCTTACGCTTGAGTTGCCATTAGCTTTGTGATATAGTGGCAACCATATACTTCTCTTATCGTTCAACTTGACCCTTTACATGCCCCTGTCAAAATTCAGAAATTCAACCAAAGGACTATGCCTTTGATACAAACTATCATGCCCCTATCCTACTGGTGGTCTTTCAACTGTGCATAGGCAGGTGCGACACTACTACCCAATTCCTTTTGACCAATACTCTCAGGTATAGAATACATCTAAAATTCAACACTTGAAATATTTTTCAACTTCACTAAGCATTTGTCATTCTTTTACATAGCAGAAACATTCAACTTTATCATCATTCACTTAAAAATACAATAGTACAATATTTTTTCAAAGGGAGGGGAAACTCCCATGCTAGAGCTTGCCTAAAAATATACAATAATCGAAATTTTACAAGCTTATACAATGATGAGCCTTTAAAATGAAACCCAAAACTTACCTTGGAAAACGTTTCGAACTTCACTTTACAACTCGGATGTCGTTCAGCCTCGCCCTGGCTTTTGTTTAGGCTTGCCCTAACATATAGTTCAAGCTCACCTCGACCTATCATTTAGACTCATACGGCCTATGATTTAGGTTCGCCCCGACTTGTTGCTCAGGCTTGCCTGACCTATCATTCAGGCTCACCCTGGTTCATCCTCCATCTCTACCTGGCACCTTTGCACAACTCATAATAACTGCGTCTTTATGTTCCATTACCCAACTCATGGGAAAGGGTTCCCATTCCTTGATTCAACCCCTACATCTCGAGTCTGACTCACCCACCTTGCATGCGCCCAACACTCCACTCGCTTGGTTGTTAATTGTTTGCCTGACTCTTCACCCATCCAACCGGCTGTAACTCTCGTTCAGAACTTTAGGTAGGCATTCCCATGGCAGCTGGCCCTATGACAGTCCGCCTGACTCGCCTAGGAAGGTTGGTCCCTGGTTCAACCACCTTAGCTCATCACTTGCCTACAGCTCGGTCCGTGTTTCTTCTTTTTTTTTTTGCCTAGTGTTTTAACTTGCTCATCCTCCCACACCTCGACCCACCCAATGCTCCTCTTCCTCGTGTGCCAAGCTCACTTGGAAAGATTTTCTTGTTGCTTGATGCTTCTGATGTCTCCTACTCCTCTCCTCCATCTATATGGTTCCTCCATGGATAATGATGGGGTCAGCTTGCCTAGGCTGACCATACAATTCGGCCACCAACATGTCGGTTCACCCTCTCGTCAAGTCGAATCAGCCAACTCATAGGTTGGCTCCATCCAACCGTACAATTTTCTACCTCTCATATAAACTCGGCCCATCATCACATTTTCGCCACACACGGCTCGTGTCATCATTGCATTTCATCTAACACGGCTCATGCCTTCATCACATTTCGTCCCACACGACTCGCCGCACAGTGGCTCATCGTATTTAACCAAGAGTCGTGTCACCTAGCTCATCGCACATCTCAAATGTTGACCCGTGGGCATGACATCACCCATCGTAGATCCCCTCATCCTTGAGCCAACACCCATTTAGCTTGCTACCACATTTGCATTCAAAATAGAAGAAATCAAGTAGAGAGTAATTTTGTGTAGATATAATAAATTTATATTCGTATATTCATTATTTTTTATGAATATGATTATGGATATTGGGAATTGCCTAAGTTTAAAATGAAAAAATAAATTTTTATATAAATATTAAATTATTCTAAATATATTTATATGATATTATTTAATTATTGTAAAATGGATTTTGTTTTGAAAGGAGGTAAAAGTTCAAAAATTCCAAAAATACATATAATTATAAAAATATAAACAAACCTAATATAAAAATAAAACACTAAAATTAAGTAAAAAAATGTTAAAAGTAATATAAATCCCTATGGTTGTACATATTTAAATCTTAACTAAATTAATAATCAATAGTTAAACTTAAAGCCAATTTGCTATATATAGATTTTGTTATTAACTTGTGAAGTCGTTTTCTACCATACTATGGGCCAGTACGATGGCTTATCAATACGACACACCCAAAAACCATAACTTATTTATTTTATAACAATATGACGTGATTCTTAACCATGCATATTCACCCCCACTTTACTAAGGATATTATTAACATCTAAATAGGTTTTGTTACAATACAATGGGCCAATACCATGGCTTGTCGATACCACATGAAAAATGTAACTTTTTTCACAATGAAAATATTTTCTACATATTTTATTTAATTTATTTTTGTAACGTTTTTTAATAAATTTAAAAGGAGAAAGGTTATCATTACTTTTAAGATGTAACTAAACTCTCTATCCTCGTGACTACTATAAAGATTCCTATAGAAATTAGATGAATGTTTCAATAAAATTAAAAATGAGAATACTTTATATATAAAGATGTGAAATATATATACTATAAATAATATTACTAAGAACCAGCATAAATCCATCTTAACTAAGGAATAAGGGATGAGAGGAAACAAATTGAATAACAATAATAGAGGGAAGATAGCGCATGATTGTTTTAAATTTTTCATTATTGTATTTTCTTTGATATGATTGGTTTAAAATATAGGTTTAATATTTTACAACCAATTGACGTTTTTTCAATTTAGATATTTTCTTAAACACAATATCATTCAATTAAATTTAAGAGAGGGGCAGAGGTGAGAGGGGGACGAGGGAGAAAAAGAGGGAGAGAGATAGTGACAAAATTAGATGGCAAAGAAAGAGGGAGAGAATGAAAGAGAATGTGATGGGGGGAGAGAGAGAGAGGGAGGTGGGAGAGAAGGAGAAAGAGGAAGTAAGACAAAAAGAATGGGGGAGAGAGAGGAAGGAAATAAAAAATACATAGGGAGTGACAAGGGAGAGGTGGGGAGTGAGTGAGGGTGGGAGGATGGAATAGAGAGGATAGGAGAGAGATAGGAAGAGAAGGGGAAGAGAGAGAGGGAGACACATAGATGGAGGAGAGAGAGTGACAATGAGAGAGGGAGGGAGATAGTGACAGAGTTAGAGAGAGAGAGAGAGAGAGCAAGAGAGAGTGAGAGATGGGCAAGGAGAGACAAATGGAGATGGAAGAGAATGGCATAGAGAGGAAGGAAGAGAGAGGAACTCAATCAAGAGAAGGAGAGAGAGAGAGAGAGAAAGGGAGAGATATGGAGTTGGATGGGAGAGGTAGGGAGGGATGAAGAAGGATATCGAGGGAGAGAGGTGGAGAGAGAGAGGGAGTGATAAGGGAGAGATGAAGAGAGAGTGAGGGAGAGAGAAGGGTGTGAAGGAAGAGGGAGACGAGAGTGATAGGGGGAGAAGGGAAAGAGGTAGGGAGAGTGTAATAAACCCCCATCTATTGGAAATAATAGTATTTTTATAGTGTGCTAAAATTAAGCAATGATGACAAAAAGGTCATGAAGGATGATGACATAATTTTGTATATAAATGTTTTATAAATAAATAAGTAATAAATTGGAAACACTTTGAAACTTGACACTTGGAGATGAGATTGTATAGATGATAACATTTCCATGATCAAAATTCTAAAAGAATTCTATGTAAACCTAATGGATGGGAGAGAAAGATCCATTACGTGCTTAGCTGGATATAAATGGTAATGTAGGATTTGTATAAATCATCATTGAGGATAAAAACAAGCTTTTGGTTTGAAAACAACAACCCACAAAACCGGGATGCTGCTTGTGGAAAAATCCCACATGGAAAAGGCATAAAATTCCTATTGCAAGGATCACGAGGTTGTACATATCGTGGCAATGGAAATCTCTACTCGAGGGTGAACTGAGGAGAAGGAGTTCTATGGTTCGGAGGAAAACAATGTTCTATTTCCAAATGAACCTTATTGGCATATTTCTAGTTAGATTATGATTGCTTTGCTTTAAAATTTAAGGTTTGTATATATTACTTTGTATTGTGAGTTGAGAGTTAAGATGGCATGCAAAATAGGATGTAGTAACATAATGGGTATGTTTAATCTGATTTGTACTAGAAGAAGAAAATAAAGGGTTTAGAATTACTTACAATTATAAATGAAGAAGATACTATTGTAACTTTACTAATAGGATATTTATATGTTATAAATACTTTAGATTTATAGAATAGATCATCGTGGTATTATTATAAATAGGATTTCTTTTACTTCTAATTATTCAAGATCTTAGAGTAACTCTATTTTATTAGGCGAAATGGTGTAAATTCATAGTTCAGAACTGTTTGTAGATTAGGGGCTAAAATATTAAGAAGTAGAAGATTGATTTAAGTATATCTAAGGCATAGAGCACTAATATGCATATATACTACAACATTATTGGTAAAGTAATATTTATAAGCATAAATATAATATCACAAGTGACTACTCTACAATAGATCTGCGCATAGAGAATTGCACCTGTGCATGAGATTATATCCAGACCTCTAAACAATAGTGTAAAATATGAATTTGTTTATAGATAAAGAGAATTTTATGTTAATTATGATCACATCTTAAACAGAAAGGAAAAATACATGTATATCAAGAATAAACATATGTAGCAAACAAACCTATGAAATCTTAAACTATGAATTTTGACCATGGAGATCATTGTGCTTTAGGACAACACTTAGAACACAGAGTTAGGAAAGGTGTGAAGTGCCTTGCTCATGGCCATGCATAGTGACCATGTGTTGGCATTAGCAGTGAGAGAGAGAAACAACTTAGGAAGAAAATATTACAATGGATACAAATCACTAACAATAAGAATTTGAAGAAACTTTTCATCCTCTACATCTATATCTATCCTATCATAGAGATTCGGAAGAGAAAGAACATGAATAGAAAATGATGGTAAAGTATTAACTAAAGAACGTTAAATAGATAGTGTTAAAAGAATAAACAACGTATTCATAACTTTCAAGTAATAGAAAATCACAGAAATTCAGTTGGTTCGATAACAATAAACAAACTCTCATTTCATTAACAGAAGTAGTGTAGAAAACAAAATAGGTCATACATATATGGTAACAAGGAACTGGAAATATATAACAATCCAAAAAAATAAGTCTAGAAACACTCATAGAGTACCTATATCAAAATCGATAGAGTAACATAAGAGTCCCCTATCACTGGAAAACTAGAGACGGAGTGCGAATGGAAGATGTCAATTTTATGCATTTTAAATGACAAAAACATACGAAAAAGACTTGTTTATGTAATTTTTGATAAATTTCATATAGAACCAAGGCAAGGCCTATAAATTCCCTTGAGAAATACTGTCTAGCACTATTTAATAATTTGCAGAGTAGGCATCAAAGTTAAGAATTACAGTGCCACTAGTATAAACGGTTGGCCATAAGCCACGAGTGAGATGCAAGATGAAGTGAAACAAGGTCAGGGGTATTTCCATCGGGATAGAGATACATTGCACCTGATCACAAAGGCTATCAATAGGAAAATATAGCACAACTATAGGAAGATGACATCAAGCAATACATATTCAGAGCATTCCCAACATCCAGGTCCCAGTAGGTGGAAGATATAACCCACTTGGCAGAAGGCACAAAGAAAACCAATTACTGAAAGGAAAACTACCCTGTTAGTAGCCACACAAACCGTAAGGTAATGGAAATTGGGGTGCTTGTGAACAACACCATAAGGGAGATGGAGTAAGAACTGAGACCAAGTAGTTAGAAGGAGAATGTGCACTGGACATATAGTTTCCAAAGTAAATATCTAGAACATGAAAATACAGTACATGTTGAAATAAGGAGGTTGCGCTTGGGGCTAGCGACAAGCAAAAACCAAGCAAGGAAATAATAAAAAGGTCAATGTAAAGCCTTGCACCAGAAAGAAAATTACCTTGTACCCATTTTTTTCAGGTAGCGAAAAAACACCCGATTTTGAAAAATGTTGATGCAACATGAACCCCTTTTTTTCTGGAGCATATTTTTGACAATTTAAGGTTTTTATGTATCAAGTATGAACATTTTTTTTAAATGTTGGAAATTTTTATATTGATTTTGAAAAGTGTTGATGCAGCATCAACCCCTCTTTTGAGAGGGCTTATTTTTGACACTTTAAATTTTCTAATGTATTGAGTCTGGATTTTTTTTTAATGTTTGTGATTTTCATGTGAATTTTGACAATAAACAATTTTTTAAGGCATATTTGTTACACTTAAAATCTTATGTGGTTCTTTGTATGCATAGTGTTTTTTTTAAAATGTTGATTATTTAACAGTTGTTCAAGTTATCATGTTCTTCTTCTTGTTTGTCATCCTAAAATATTTGTTTTTTTAAGGGATTTCCAGATATGTATTTTTGTTTTTTTGTGTTG
The DNA here is from genome assembly GCA_000404065.3 of Pinus taeda. Taxonomy (NCBI): domain Eukaryota; kingdom Viridiplantae; phylum Streptophyta; class Pinopsida; order Pinales; family Pinaceae; genus Pinus; species Pinus taeda. Next base: position 85,849 of record APFE031611431.1, read on the forward strand.
TTTTTTTTTCTCTGCAAATACTAACATCTATTAACTGAAACATAAAATATTTTTACATATGAGCGAGGCATTTCTGCACTCGACAAAACAGTGCTGCCCCGTTACAGACATAAGCTGGGGCAAGCCATTAGAGAGTCCCCGATACCAGAAGCATACATAGAGAGGACCATACATCGGCCAGAAGAGAAACTGAGTTTGTCCAAAAACACAAAAAATCATGCAGTTCCGCGAACGTAGAGTGAACAAAATCCCAACTGGGAGCTACAGACCAGTAAGATAGATACATAAAAGAGTCAACCATAATTATGAGATCTGAACGAAACAAGAGAGACTGTCCCAGGAAATGCTACTTCTCTTGTGCCAGGTCATTAATATCCTTCTCGTCTCGGGCGGTATTTCCATCCTTGAGACCTTCATTGCCACTCAAATTACTATCAAGAATGGTGATAGCCTGTTCCGCGTCACCATGAATTTTGTCTTCAGCCACAGGCACAGTGTCATCCAGGGGAGGGAGATTTCTGAGAAGAGCCTCCTGTTCAGCATTTTCTTTAGCCCAATTACCCTTGCTATCACTGTCCATGGAATTGTCACTACTGGGAGAGGGCTCAGGGGCGATGCAAGTCAAGGGGGTGACAAGGTTTTCCTCCTCCGAGAGAATGAGAGTGATGTGAGCAGTTACCAGGGGTCTGTGCAGGTTACTTTGGAATTTAAAGTGCATTTTTTGAAAAGCACTATTGGGCCTGGGTTTCCTACCAGAGCTAGTAGACGGCTCAACCTCCTGAGCAGGTGAGGGATGAAGTGGTTCCGCCGTAGTTTCCAAGGAAAAACCGGCGGGAGAATGCAAACGGGTGTCGCGTCGACCCCCAGAACGTTTTCGTTTACCAGAGCGAACCATTATGCCAGAATAGAGGGAGCTGTGGGAAGGATTATATGCAGTATGACCGACAGAACAAAGAGAATTAAGGCCAAAGGTATGCTTAACCAGGCTACCAACTAACCAAACCAAGGTGTCGACCAATAACTCCACATTAACGACCAGGACATCCGCGGAGATAGCCAACACAAACAAAGTGCAGAAATTCAGAACAGGAAAAGGATTACCCTTAAGAAAATTCTCTGTGAGCTTGCAGCGATGCCCCTGAATTACGCCATCAATCTCTGCTTCTGTACACCCAACCAAATTGCCGCGCCTCAGAGCACAAAAGAGGGTGAGAAAGTCGTGGATCGCCATGGTTATAATAAAGAGAATGTTGCATCGAATGATGCTGAGCATGAATGCCAATCCCATTCCCCATCTAAACTTAATTGCAAACCTGCTCTCGCATGTTTTAACCTCCTAGGAAGCCACGCTACCTTGCAGCTGGAAGTACTGGGCATTAATTGTTTGCATGGAGAACCATGCGAGCATATCTGTCACTTGGATCTGGGAGTTTTTTTGTGATGTTATTTATAATGAAAATTTTAATTATTTTTGAAAAAAAATGATTTGAATATTTTTAGATTAACAATTTTTTATGAATTTATATCCAATTAATTATAATTTACTAAACACGAAATTTAAGAATGATAATATATGATATATAGTAATATATATAATATATATATATATATATATATAATATATATAATAACAAAGAAAAAAGAAAAAAGTAGCTCAAATGTATATTCTTTTAATAAAAATTAAAAAAAAAAGTAGGAAAAAAATATAATTGAAGGAAAAGTTAAAATTTTATTTAAAACCAAATAGATAAAATGAATACATGATTAAAAATAAACAAATAAAAATAATTAAAAATTAAAAGATACTTTTTAAAATATATAATATATAATATATATAATAAAAACACTAAAAAAATAAAATAAATGTTTAAGAAAAAAATAACAAAAACAAATACTAAAATAATGTAAAATAATATAAATATAACCTTAGAAGAAAATGTTTTTTTTGGTCATTTTTATCTTTTTATTTTCTTTATGTTTTTATATATTTTAATTCATTAGTTGTTATGTTTTAAATTTTTTGTTTTCTGTTTCACTTTTAATTTTTTTCAATCTTTGACTTTTGTTTTATTTTGTATTTTTTATTTTTATTTATTGATCAATTTTTTCTTTTGTAGGGTTCATGTCAATCATCAACTAGCAACCCGGCCTCATTATGTGTCAATCTGATAAATGATTTGAAAGTTTTCCCCACATTGTATCAATTTCATGGTCGGTTTTTATGATTTCATCACAATAGGTCGAGTTGGCCTACACCACATGTCAATTTGATGGCTAATTTTAAATTTTTTGTTGCAATTTGTCAAGTTGTCCTATGTTAAGATTTGTAAATAGCTATACTTTTATCATTTTAAAAAAAAAATTACTTTTGGTATAATCACTCTATTAATCACGTTTTCATTTTTAAAGATTTTATAGTCATATAATTTTTCCATAATTCCATGGTTGAAATATATTGAAAACTTAAGGTTTTTTTATAGACAGGGTATTTGGTTTTAATTCCATGGTTGAAGAATTGTCAAAATTGTAAGGTTTTTCTAAGTCACGATATTTTATCTTTAACAACATGCTTAAAAAATTATCGCAATTTTAAGGTTTTTCAGAGTCATGATATTTTATCTTTAACGCCATTGCTAAAAGATATTGAAAATTGACTCCCTCGAAAAAAAATACTAACTAACAAACCAAAAAACAAACAAACAATAAATTTATTCTAGCATCATCACTTTTCGATTTCAAGGTGTTTTTTGCGACAAACAGAATGACTTTTATTATTTTTTACTGTTATTTTTAAAAAAATATTGAAAATTTTCTTCGAAAAAAATAGTGGTGATACAGAATCAACACTTTTTGTTTTTTTGTTGTTTTTTCATGTATTTTTTGGGTTTTTCGGATAGAGAACTCATTATGAGGTAAAAGTTCCCATATAATCAATAATTATGTTCTTAGGGTTTTAGGAAAAGAAGCAAAACCATTACCTATTGACGCCTCATGACAAACCCCTTCTTCAAGTTGAGAAGCCTCTAAAGTGACCATAAGGGGAGTGTCATGAATCAACACACCAGTCGAACCAAATCCTTGGTTGAATTCACAACTCTTTATGCCAAGACAATAAAAGTATGCAGAATTATGAATCGCCCATATGAATTTTATAGTAAATAACATAGAACATGGAAAACCCCTTTACTTGAAACAACCACCAAGACCAAACCCCTGCCTTGAAGGAGGAAAATTGATCCAGAAGCTGTCATTCTAAACAATAGGTATTCAAAATTCTTGAAGTTGTAACTAGAAAATAACTTAGGCATACATAAGCTTCCAGTTCCAACAACATAGACAGAAGGAAAAGAAACCATTAGATAATAGAAAGGGTCTTGGAAGAGTCACAATAATGGAAGAGGGAAGGATGGATATGACATAAGGCAACACCTAGTGCTGATTGAGGTGAATGGCTAAACCATATCAAAAACCACGCAATAGGGTTATGCAAGCCCTCCTCCTTGAGGGTGGTGGAATCAATGAATGATAGTGAGAAAGGGTGAGGGAAAACTATGATTGTGGCTAACATATTCACTCCCATTTTAAATTTTCATATGGATTCATCACAATCGTTAAGCATAACTCTATCTAAACCTGAACCATCACGTGAAGGGGGTGAGATGGCAAGCTGGAAGTGGTGTGTATAGTAACCTAAACCGACCAGGTAAATGCAATAACTGGGGTTAGGATTATGATTTCAAATATCATAATATGCCCACCCCATGTGAACCACTCCAACACCCATTTCAACACCTAAATTAAACATTAACATGTTTCAATACATAGATTAAATATTGTCATACTTCAGTATATAGATTAAGAAACAACATATCTCATTACATAACTTAACCATGAGCATATAACATTGGCAAGGTATCAACAAAATATAAATTCCTAGGTATAGGGAGAAGTAAACCGGTGTTTTCAATCCAAATAGAAGTGAGGTATCCTTAATTGGGCTTTAGGATTGGCACCGTAATAAGCTAAATGAAACCATCCACAATCACAAGGCTTGCACAAACCTAGCCTAGGAAGTTTTGCATGTAAAAAGATTAAACATAAGAATGAGTGCTATAATGATGAAAGTAAATTAGTGGTGCATTTGACTTAGTTAGAGTCAATATTGGTATTACAAATGGAGCAAGTTAAACTATGGTATTATACTGGAAATAAATAGATTTTTTTTTTTTGTACTTATGATATTGAAATAATCAGAGATGTCACAAATGGTATCAGAGCCCATTTTCTTTGCTGGGCCTTAATGAACCCCCACAATAGGAAAAAAAATATATGAAAAGTACATTAAACTAACAAGTAATTTATTTTGCTATGTTAACGATAAGTTGATGAAGAAAAGGATATACTCAAAAATATGGTTGAAGACACACCTACCATTACAACAGGAGATGGTCTATATGTAAAACTAGGGGAAGGAGCTACCCCAACTACTAATTATTTCATGGAAGTTATACAACATCTACAATGGGAGTTGACAATTTTAAGGGATAGTAATGAACATTTGATACGTGAAGGAAAGGAATCATAAAGAATGACTAGAAGTTTAATGGAGAAATGAAGCCAAAAAATATTGAACCGGAGGTATTGAAAGAAGAAGGGTTAGAACCTAGAAAATCCAAAGAGTGAAGGGTAGTCAGAGATAACTTATTTCGGAAAATCTAAGTGGAAGAGGCAAATGGAACTTCAAGGAGAATTATGAAAGATTAAGCCCACTACTTTTGATGGGGAGGAGGAGGAGGATGCGAAAGCCTGGTTATTGAATATGACCAACTATTTTTAATTTTATGATTATGAGAGAAATATGAAAGAGAGGTTATATATTTATTATCTACATGGAAAAGATGCTTTATAGTGAGAAGATGCAAAGAGTGCACAATTGCTGGAGGAAAAAACAGTATTATGGGATGACTTTTGTAAACACTTTAAAAATCGCTACATAATTGAGCGATATTATGATGACCATGCCAAAGAGTTTCCCGAGTTAAGGTTGGGATAACTCACCATGGATGAGTTTTTATCTAAATTCATAAACTTACTGAGATATGTCCAATATCTTAAGGAGGAAAAAGAAAATGTGTAGTGGTTCGTAAACTTCTTGTTTGCATTTTACAAGGAACAGATTGAGTTTGACAACCCAAAAAGCATGGATGAGGTTGTGAGGAAGGTATGGTTATGTTACAAACAGTTTAAAAGTAATGGGGAAGGATGCATGACTTGGAAGAATAAGGATGGAACCAAGGAAAAAATGGGAGGAAGATGACCAAAACCAGTATATCTTAAGAATTTTGGCCAGGATCGTCAATGTAAAAGGTTTGATAAGTTGAATGTAAATCAGCAAGAAACTTCCCAAGTAGGGTCAAAAATCATAGATATGAATGCTATGAAAGGTAGTGGAGACAAGGAGAAAGGATCACTGAAATGTTGGGGGTTTGGTGAACCTCATTTATTCAGAGATTTTCCACACAACCCTAGGTATGTGAAAAATATACAAGTTGTTCATGAAGCTACTAAAGTGGATGACATAGCAAGGAGCATTTTGAGGATAAGCATAGCCATAGAGGATGGACTAGAGGAACATTAGTCCACAACGATTAAACTGAAGGTATTCTCACCAACCAATCTATCTCTATTTTCATTGAGCCTGGATCTAGTCAAAGTTATGTTTGATCGCAAAGAGTAGAAAGTTTTAAACTAAAAACTAAAAAATATAAAAAAACCTGGCTACTACAATTGGCCACAGTACCAAGAGAAGAGTCACTAGCCTAGTGAAACAATGTAAAGTAAATTTAAATGGATACTTAACTACATTATATTTAAATGTACTCCCCCTTGGGCCTTATGACATATTAATTGGAATGGATTGGTTGGAGCGATAGGCAACACTTATAAATTCCCTAGCAAAAATCATGACTTTTATAAAACCACAAGGAGAAATTCACACCATTCATGGTGTTCCAAAACCAATATCAATTAGGAAAATTACAACCCTGCAAATGAAGAAGGATGCCCAGAAAGGATGCCAAATATTCATGGTTCAAGTAGAAGAAACTAAACAACAAAGAAGAGAGCCAAAGTCAAATGTTGTTCGAGTTATTAATGAATTCATAGATGCATTTCCCAAGGAGATTCCTAGTTTACCACCCTATAGGGATATATACTTCCCCATAGACTTGGTACCTAGTGTAGCCCCAGTGTCTAGAGCACCTTATAGAATGATCCCATAGGAATTAAAGATGTTGAAGATGCAGCTATAGGAGCTCCTAGATAAAGGGTATATTAGGCCTAGCGTGTCACTTTGGGGATCATCTGTACTTTTTGTTAAGAAAAAAGATGGCACATTTAGGATGTGCATTTATTATTGTGAGCTAAACAAGCTAGATATTAAAACTAGATATCCTCTACCTCACATTGATGGCTTATTTGATTAGGTAAGGTGAGCCGCCATCTTTTCCAAAATTCATCTAAGGACATGATATTATCAACTAAGAATTGAGAATGAGGATATTTATAAAACAACATTTGGGACTTGATACAAACACTACAAGTTTGTAGTGTTACCGTTTGGTCTTACAAATGCTCCGACAACTTTCATGTTCATAATGAATGGTGTACTCAACAAATATTTGGATAAATTGGGACTAGTATTTATTGATGATATTACGGTATATTCTATAAATGAAGAGGAGCATAAGGAACACTTAAGGCTAGCATTGTAAACCTTAGTAAGTTTGAATTCTATAAAACTAGGATACAATATCCGGGGCATGTCATTTTAAAGGAAGGCTTAGCAGTTGATCCAGATAAGGTGAAGGTTATTGTTAACTGGACTATACCCAAAGATGTATCTATTTTCCGGTCATTTATCTGACTTTTAGGATAGTACCATAGGTTTATTGAATGTTTTTCTAATTTAGCATATCCCATTACCTCTCTACAGAAAAAAGGGCTAAAGTTTTATTGGATGACCAAATTTAGATAAGTTTTGGTATATTGAAATATCCACTCGCCATAAATCTTATATTAAAACTAGTAGACCCAAACAAGGAATTTAAAGTGTATATGGATGCATCTATGGAGGGGTTCAGAGGATTTTTGTTGCAAGATAATTCTTTAATAACATATGAATCAAGGAAGTTGAAGAATCATGAAGGAAATTATGTTTTATATGATTTGGAATTAGCTGTTTTTAAACATGCTTTGAAAGTGTGGAGGCACTCTATTTTAGGTAAGAAATTCACTTTGTTAATACATCATTTAAACTTGAAGTATTTATTCAGCTAGCCATACCTTAATGCAAGATAGGCTAGATGGATGGAATTTCTTAGTGAACTTGGATTTGATATTAAGCACACGAAAGGGAAATAAAAGAAATTAGTTGATGCTCTAAACCAACATGCTTAGAACTTAATGGCGGTAATTTTTATTAGCACTAGAACAAACTTCTTATAGAAAATTAAAGATTCTACACATAAAGATCCAAAGTATTTGGAAATACAACAAATAATGCAGCAAGTTCATGTACCACGGTATGCAGAAAATGGGGAAACTATTGACTTACAAAGGGAAGTTGTATGTACCCAATGTACCGAAATTGAAGGAAATTGTACTTGATGAGTATCATAAGAAGCCATCTGCAGGACATCTAAGATAACAGAAGATGATCATAGCATTGAGGAAAACTCTCTTTTAGTGAGGTGTGAATAAGAAATTGGCAAAGTATTTATCAAAATTTATAGAGTGTCAAAAGGTTAAGGTCAAACATCAGCATGAGGTTGGGTTACTGAATCCACTACCTATTCCTGAATGGAAATGAGAGATAGTATCCTTAGATTTTATAACAGAATTATGAGGAACAAAATAATATGACTCCATTATGTTAGTAGTGTATACATTAAATAAGGCCACCAATTTTATACCTGTACAATCCACCTATGGCACAACCCAAATTGTTGATATATTTATGAAGGAAATCTTCCAACTCCATGGAGTGCCTAAAATTATAGTATCGGACCGAGATGCCTAATTCACCTCAAGCTTTTGGAGGGAATTATTCAGTTACATTGATAATAAATTAAATTTCAGCACAACATACCATCCTCAAATGGATGGACAGACTGAAAGAGTCAACCAAATTCTAGAGGATATTCTTAGAATGTATGTGATGGATATGACTACCAAGTCGGAAGACTATTTACATTTAGTTGAATTTGCATATAATAACAACTATCATACCTCCATCAAAGTTATCCCCTTTGAGGCTTTGTATGGTGGTAAATTCCATACACCCGTCATTTGGAGTCAAGCAGAGGACACATTGATTTTTGTGCCAAAATTATTGCAGCAAATTGAACAAATAGTGCAAGAATTCACATAATGTTACCGAAGTGTAGGACAAACAAAATAGTTTTGTAGATAAGAAAATAATGCATAAGGAATTTAAATTCATGGATCATGTTTATCCAAGGTTGAAACCTAGGAAAAACACTCTGCATATAGGGACTTGTTCAAAATGATCTCTGCAGTTTTTTGGACCATTTGAAGTGTTGGATCGAGTCAGACCTATAGCCTACCAATTAGCTTTACATAGTCACATTAAATTTCATAATGCATTTCATGTATCTTTATTGCAAAAATATGTACATGATAGTACTCATATCATTGATTCGAAAACACTACAGGTAGAACCTGGATGTGATTTCCTCCTAGAACCACTATGTATTCTAGACAAGAAAGAGATGCAGTTGTAGAATTGAGTCGTCTCTCAGGTTAAAGTGCAATGGAGGCATTTTACTCGTAAGGGGGGCATATGGGAGTTGTAAAATGAAATGAAAAGGAAGTATATAACACTATTATAGCATCTAGAAACTTAAATTTAGACATCGAGGAGCTATAAATAAAACGTAGCGAGAATGTAATAAACCCCCTTCTTTTGGAAATAGTTGAATTTTTTTTGTATGGTGAAATTAAACTACAATGACGGAAAATTCATGAAGGATGATGGCATAATTTTGTATATAAATGTTTAATAAATAAATAAGTAAAAACTTGGAAACACTTGGAGATTGAACACTTGTAGATGAGATTATATACATGATAAGCTTTCCATGATCATAATTCTAGAAAAATTATGGATAGACTGAAAAGATGGGAGAGAAAGATCCATTAAGTTCTTAGTAAGAGATAAATGCTAAGTTGGGATTGGTATAAAGAATCGTTGAGGATAAAAGAGAGGTTTTGGTTTGAAAAAACAACCCATAAAACTGGGATGTCATTTTTGGAAATATCCCACATCAAAAGGACATAAAATACCTATTGCAAGGATCAATAGTTTGTTGATATCTTGGCAAAGGAAATCTCTACTTGGGGGTGAAATGAGGAGAAAGTGTTCTACAGTTGGGAGGGAAACAATGTTTTATTTTCAAGTGAACCATATTGACATATTTTTGGTTAGATTTTGATTGCTTTTATTTAACATTTAAGCTTGGTACAGATTACTTTGCATTATGAATCGAGAGTTAAGATGTCATGGAGAATAGGATGTAGTGACCTAATGGGTATTTTTAATCAGATTTATATAAGAAGAAGAAAATGAAAGGTTTAGAATTACTTGCAATTATGAATGAAGAGGATATCATTGTAACTTTACTAATAGGATTTTTTTTGTTATGAGTAATCTGGATTTATAGAACATAACATTATGTTATTATTATAAATAGGGTTTATTTTACTGCTAATGATTTGAAATCTTAGAGTAACACTCTTTTATTAGGATAAATGGTATAAATTCATAGTTTAGAATTGTATGTAGATTAAGTGCTAAAAGCTTAATAAATAGAAGATTTATTTAAGTAGATCTACAACATAGAGCACTGATATACATATATACTACAACATTATTGGTAAACTAAGGTTTGTAAACATAAAATATAATATCACAAGCAAATTCTCTACAACAGATCTACACAGAGATAAATTCACCTATGCATGAGATTATATCAAGGCCTTTAAAAAACAGTAGAAAATTTGCATTCGTTTATGGATAAATACTATTTTATGTTAATTATGATCACATATTAAACATAAATGAGAAATACATGCACAAAATTCATACACATCAGTAGCAAACGAATCTATGAAATCTTAAACTGTGAATTTTGACCATGGAGATCAATTTGCATTAGGACAACACTTAGATCATAGAGTTAAAAATCATGTGAAGTGTGTTACTCATGGCCGTGTATAGGGACCACATGCTGGCATTAGCTGTGAGAGAGGTAAATGACTCAGGAAGAAAATATTACAATGGTTACAAGTCACTAACAATAAGAATTTGACGAAACCTTTCATCCTCTACATTTATACCTATACTAGCAAGGACATTGGGAAGAGCAAGGACAAACACATGAAATGACAATAAAGTATTAACTAAAGAACTCGTAAATACATAGTGTTAAAAAACTAAACACAAAAAATTCATAACTTTCAAGTAATATAAAATCATAGTAATTCAGCTGGTTCGATAATGCTAAACAGAGTCTCATTTCGTTAACAATAGGAGTGTAGAAAATAAAACAAGTTGAACATATATGGTAACAAGGAATTGGAAATATATAAAAATATGGAAAAATAATTCTAGAAAAACTTACAAAAGACCTATATCAAAATTGATAGAGTAACGTAAGAGTCCATTATCAGAGGAAAACTAGAGACAGAGTGTGAATGGAAGATGTTAATGCTATGCATTTTAAATTGACAAAATCATAGAAAAGAAAAAAGCTGTGTATGTAACTATTTATAAATTTCATAATGAACCAAGGGAGGGCCTATACATGCCCTTGAAAACAACTATTTGACATTATTTAATAATTTATAGTGTAGTAATCAAACTTAAAAATTGCAATGCCACTTGTATAAATTATCATCTATTAGCCACGAGTTAGATGCAAGATCAAATGAAACAAGGCCTAGGGTATTTCCACCACGTAAGAGACAAACTGTGCCCAGTCACAAGAGCTTTCAGTAGGAAATTTAAGCACAACTATAGGAAAATAAAATTTGGTAATGCATATTCATAACATTCCCAGCATCCAGGTCCCAACAGGAGGGAGATATAATAGAACTGGCGGAAGGCAGCAAGAAAATCAATTAATGAAAGGAAACATGAACATTGTGAGTAGCCATGTGAACAATAAATTAATGGAAATTGGAGTACCTATGAACAACACCAAAAGGGAGAAGGAGTTAAAACCAAGAATGAACAATTAGAAAGGATAACATGCACTGGAAAAATAGTTTCCAAAGTAAATATTTAAAACATGAAAACGTTGTACCTGTTGAAATAAAGAGGATGTGCTTAGGGTGGTGGAAGGTATAAACCAAGCAAGGAAAAGAGAAGAGTTTTAGTGTAAACCCTTGCACCAGAAACAAATATATTACCTTAATCAAGCCTGAAGGTTTTACGAAATGCAACAAAACCATTACCTGTTGAGGCCTTATGACAGACCCCTGTCTGAAGTTGAGAAGCTTGTGAAGTGACCATAAGGGGGGTTCTATGAATCAACACACTAGTCTAACCACATCCATAGTTTAATTTGCAACTTTGTATGCCCAGAGAATAAAAATAAGAAGAATTAGGAATCTTCCATATGAATTTTATAGAAAATAAGACATAGTAAGGAAAACCCCTTTACATGAAAGTGCAGCCATGACTAAATCCTTACCTCCAAGGAAAAAAATTGATCCAGAAGATGTTGTTATGAAGAATGGGTATTCTAAATTGTGGAAGTTGTAAGTGGAAAATAACATAGGCATACATAAGCTTCCAGTGCCAACGACCCATACAAGAGGAAAAAAAATGAATGGAAAATAACGAGGGTCTTGGAAGATTCATAGTAATGTAGTAGGGAAGGATGGGTATTCCATAATGAAGCACCCAACATTAATTGAGTTAGATCGCTAAATCATATAAGAAACTAGGAAATAAGGTTTTACAAGCCCTCCTCCACGAGCACAACAACATTAATGACCAATAGCAAGAAAGGGTGAGGGAAAATGTTGGTTAGGGTTACCATATTCGCTGCCACCATCACTTTTCATGCAGTTTCATGATGATCGTTGAACAAAATTCTAGAAAAACTTGAACCATCATGTGAAGGTGGTGAGGTGGCAAGCGTGAAGTGGTGCATATAACAGCCTAACCCAATGAGCTAAAAGTGATAACTAGGGTTAGGCTTATGGTTTCGAATCACATAATATAGCCAACCCATGCGAACTACTCCACCACCCATTTGAACACCTAAATTAAACATTAACATGTTTCAATACATAAATTAGACAATGGGATATTTCAGTACATAAATTAAGCGGAAACATATCTCATTACATAACTTAACCATGAGCATATAACATCACCATAGTATCACCAAAATATAAACACCTAGCTATGGGGGGCAGTAAAATGGTGTTTCCAACCCAAAGGAAAGAAAGGTATGCTTAACTGCGTGTTTAGGTTTGGTGCCATCATGGGAATAGGTCAAATGCAACCAACCACAATAACTAGGCTCACACAAACCTAGCCTAGGATCTTAGTGCATGTAAAAAGATTAAACATGAGAATGAATGCCATAACGATGAAAGTAAATTACTGGTGCTTATTACTTAGTTAGAGTCAATATTGTTCTTACTAATGGAGCAAGTTGAATTGTGGTATTATAAAGGAAAAAAAAATATTTTTTATTTAAATGTTAGTTTAATATCTGAGAGATATTGTAGTGCTCATAAAATATAAAGTATTAAAGTTAAATTAAAAATTAAAAATAATTTAATTCAACTTAATTTAAAAAAAAAATAATAAATATAATAGTTCAATTCCATTGAATGTAATTTGTTATACTATATTATTTTTTTATTAATAAAAAAATCAATAATTTAAAAAAAAAAGCATAGTAAATTGTATCACATCAAAATTTAATTCCATTTGATGTAATCTTTTTTATAGTAATATTTTTTATATTAAATAAAATTAAATTATTCTTTTTGAAAAAAAAGCATAATAATTGTACCACATCAAATTTAGTTTAAACAATAATAATTTGTATTTGGAAAATGTATTTAAAAATAAAAAATTAACAAAAGTATAGAAATTATACATTTAACTAATCGCAGTCTTGACACTCTCGGCACTCTTCCGATCGCAGATCTCGCAGTTCTATAAACATTCAGGGATGCGACGCCTCCATTCTATATTGTTTGTACATTAAGATTTTTATAGCCTTTCGCTTTGGCTTGTTTATTGGTCGCAGCGATGCAATCTAACACATGCAATGTATATACACTGCATATTCTATAATCATTCAAGGATATAAACTAAGATCGCAGATCTCAACACTCTTCCGATCGCAGATCTATAATCATTTAGGGATATAACTAAGATCGCAGATCTCGGCACTCTTCTGATCGCAGATCTCGCAGATCTATAAACATTCAGGGATATAACTAAGATCGCAGATCTCGGCACTCTTCCGATCGCAGATCTCGCAGTTCTATAGCCCGAAAACGGTTTCCTGTGCAGACATCCTGGCGTTTGCCGCTCGAGATAGCGTAAAGCTGGTATTCCTCTTTTACATCTTTTAATCTGCAGATCTTGCAGGTCTCTTCTGGTCTCGCAGATCTTGCAGGTCTCTTCTGGTCTCGCAGATCTCACAGATCTCTTTTGATTCAGATCTATAATCTCGCAGATCTCTTCTCTTTAGATCTGCGGTTTGGCTTTCGATCTGGTGTCGATCTGCGTAAAATATGGCTCCGAGCTTCGCAAAAATAACTGGTGGCTCATCCGCCTCTGGAGGGCAATCTCCTGCCCATATCGTGAGTGAAGCCCCAACTCCCACTATCCAAGTGGTCCAGGACTCACTCGATGAAGCTTTGAAGTTCTCTGAAAGTGCCCTAATTTGTCGGTTCAATGGTTTTTGGCTGCAGCTGATAGCACTCCACAATTGGATCTCGGAGGTATGGAAGCCTATCATTTCTGATGAAATTAATATCCACCCTTGTGCTAGAGGTTTCTTTATAGTAGATTTTGAAAATCCTGAAAGCAGACAATGTATTCTAGATTCCGGCCCTTGGTTTTGGGAAAAATAAGGCCTATTCATGAAGCCATGGAACCCATCATTCGATCCTTCTACAGCAGTGATAACCTCAGCACCAGTTTGGGTGAGATTGCCAAGCCTACCCTTGCATCTCTGGAATCTTTCCTCGCTAAAAGCCATCGGAAATACAATTGGGAAATTTTACTGCAGGTGCCCAAAAACAGAGGAATATGCCAGAACCACCTATGCACGCATTTGTGTGGAAATGGATTTCAGTGCCGGATTCCCAGCTGAAATAAACCTAACAAGTAAAGACTATGTGTGGAACCAGAAGCTTGATTATGAAAGTGTCCTCTTCAGATGTCGATCGTGCTTTGAGACGGGGCATCTAGCCAAAAATTGCCCAAAAGCCTATGAGAAAAATTTTGCTAGAAAAAACAACCACAGATCTACATGGTGGGAAGGAGCAAAAAAAGAACACTACACTGTCATCAAAGAAGAATATTCTAGAGAAAACTCTGAGTCACAAGAAATCAAGGAAGAAGGAAACAACTCTCAAAGCAAGCAAGGAGAAAGCCCGCCCCAACAAATCAACAGTTATGAGGATTTGAATACAGCAGAAAATAAATCTTCATTTAACAGCAAAGCAGATCTCCTAAACCAAACTTCTCCGACTATAGATCGCGAAGCTAAGACACCAATGTCCCAAGAACCAGAACCAGAACCAGAAGAGATGAAGGAGATGCAAGACAAAGGAAGTTGGAAGACCGTAGAGAAAAGAAAGAAAGCTACAACACCAATCACGCCAAGAAAGACGAGGAGTCAGACAAGTAAAAATTAAGAAAATTGTAGGTCCGATAAACCAATTTGGTCTCAGTGGACGTTAACCATCATCATCATCATCATCATCATCAAAACCGAATCTAGATGGGTGCGTCGTAGTCTCATATTCAATAGACTGAATGTATTCTCTATTTAATTCCCATCGTACAGATACACGCACTATAATGTCCATCCATAATCAAGATATAGAATAGAGAATGTATCTGAACTTTGTCAATGTATCTCGGAGTGTTTCCATCTTTCCTTTTCAAGGATACAGGGTAAATTATTAGTCCCTGCCCTCCGGGCCTGGCAGGGACTATAGCAATCGGTTTTGGTCGGTGACAATTAGTCCGACGCGAAAACCAATAAATTTATTTGAACTTACAACAAAGTTTCTTCGATGCCATATAATATTTTATATTTTCCTTCCCTTTTGATTGGTTAAAAGCATTTTCATCTTATTTGGCCTCAAAACGAGGTATACAAGTTGAAAAGTTTACTGTAAAATTGGCAAAAGTACAAGTGATTAAGGCCATTTAACACCTTCGTGAACTAATGCTATGTTTCACTTAGCATTAATCTCCTAACATTAAATGTTAGGAATAATTATGGCGTATCATCTGTGCTGAACCATGGCTGCTGCCCACCGCAAACAATCGTTGCCGTGTCGAAATTGCCTGGCATGTCAAACCATCGTTGCAGTGCCGTGTCAATTTTCATGAAAGCAATAATTTCTATTTATCTACTTTTTGGAGGAGAGGAGCTTCTGCCTCTGCTCTGCTTGCAATAGAACCAGGCGTGAAATATGTTACCTGCGTATGCTCGTGTGTTTCCTTTTCTGAATTTGTCACCGCCCCTGCCTTCAAAAACCCCTTACTCGCTCATCACAATTCCCAGATCTCCTGTTAGTGTCCCACGCAGCGCTGTTAATCTACCACTGTTGGTTTCACGTCAAATAGCAGGAACGACAGGAATCAGACGCTGGCAATGGCTATGCCCGCCGCCTGCAAAGTCACCACGCTGCCCATCAGCGCCTGCAAAGGTCCAGAATCTTCTATTGAGTATCTTCTGTATCTGTATCCTTTCCAGCAAGTTGTCTAGCTTTTTTAGCCATCCTGATGGCCTAATAAAATAAAATAATTTCTACATCCTAATACTTTCACAATTATTATCCATTTCTAGAAATCCATTTGGTGCTTTCCAGACATATTACCTTGCGTTTCAGGAGAGTACAGAATTCCCTTCCCTGTCTATAAGAAGAGCTTCGTTTTTAAACAGTGGACCGCATCCCTCCACTCTGAATACCTCGTCGCCTCCACAATTCATGACCACAAAGCCGCCGCCATTAACAGCGCACGGCCTCTTTCTCACAATGAATTGTGTTTGAGAAATGCAGCAGAAGTGTTTGTTAACTACAGGCAGAATAGTCATAGTACCACATATTAGCCCAAAACAAACGCATTATATACTCATATCTTGATATTGTCAAAAAATTTGCATAGACGGCCCGTGATTGTCCTATTCTACTAGTTGGTTTTCTATATTTTTAAGTTTATACACTCAGGCATCTCCAAAACAATTTTTGAGTTTATACACTAAGACAACAAATAAGGGTTTCGAAACTGAATAAAAAGCTAATTAGTTTTCATGAACTTTTGAAATGGTTTCGAATATGAAATGCACCGATTGCATTACGTAAATGCCGTTCAATATTATTATCTCAAAGCTAAATTAAGTTTGAAGGGCAGCGGAGACCAACCTCGTCTTTTAATCGGGTGTTCTCACGGCTCAATTGTTGCATGACAAATCGTACTCCGCACTTGTAACACGTAGAATTCGTGATTGCGTGTTGAAGCGACCGGTTCTCCCTTCGAAGTCTCTCGTTATCATTCTTCAAGGCTGCATTATGGTGACGCTCTTGTTGAGCCTGCCCAATCCAATCCAGGAATTAGAAGATCATGATCAGCGAACCGAAATAGAAATAAGAAAAAAGTTTCAACAATTCGGTGAATTTCAGTGTGATTTTTTGCAGAATGTTGCAACTGTAATGCCTATAATTTTTTTTGCATACTTTCATCTGCTTTCGCCGATTCTGGAACCACAGCTTTATCTGGCGAGGCGCAAGTTGTAATTTCTTGCTAAATTCTTCCCTCCTTCTGTGGTCAGGGTAAGGGCATTCCTTGAAAATCCTGTAAGCAACAAACACAAATGAACTTCGTCCTTACCGAACATAGTTTTTTTCCTGTTTTTTCTTTTGTAGACTACGATATTCTTGCTGGGTATTTTAATTTCTTCTCGCCCTCTGCCTTTTTCTCTTCTTTTGCGGAACCCACGCTCAGCAGCTCTGTGCACCCAAATTTCCTCAGTTTTACTATGAGACAGACTGGATCTGCATCCCCAATTCATTAAATTTGTCCCAATTCACCGCCTCATTGTGGGCATCATGGTCATCCTGCTGCAGCGTAGCTTTTGTTTCTACGATATGATTATCAGGAATGTTGCTGCGAGGCCGCTATGCAATGGTTTTCGCTTCGCTGGGAGTCCTGGCATCAAATTTGTCCCAATTCACCGCCTCATTGTGGGCATGATGGTCATCCTGCTGCAGCGTAGCTTTTGTGTCTGCGATATGATTATCAGGAATGTTGCTGCGAGGCCCCTCTGCAATGGGTTTCGCATCGCTGGGAGTCCTGGCATGCGTTGCAATTGAGATCGGACCTAGCTTTTCAGGCTGATTTGGGGCGCTAACAGGAACATAATCAGTTGAGATTGTGCAGAATTGAATAGACCAACTACCGGGGAGCATTCGAAAGACGATGACTTAACCAACTACGGGGGAGCATTCGATGCCACGACACGGCTGTCATGCGCCACGTTTCGCTCATGCGTTATGCTTGAGCGGGTGAACTTATTGTTTGACTATTGGGCTGGGGCAGGGACTAGCTGCCTCGCAGCCCGTCTTGTTACTATATTAAATAGGCTTTATTCTTATTTTTGAACATAATTTTAACATGAACATTTTTCAATTATATATTTTATATTTGTTTTATTATCTAGATTTTAGTAACAAATTTAAAAGAATTATTGAACTTATCGATATTAGCTTGAGATTATACAATCCGAAAATAATAGGGATCTTTTAGGAGTTGAATATATTTATGCATTGATTATTGAAATTGTAGACATCAGTTGTTGAGATTCTACAATATGGGTGTAATAGGAGTCTTTCTAGGACTGAATCTATTGATAAATTAATAAATGTAATTTCAAATAAATTAAAATTGGAAATTTTATTAATAATTATATAAATAATAAATGTAAGTCAAATAAATAAAATGAAAATTTTAATTAATAATTATTATTGAAATCTTGTGGTGATTGCGAAAATGTTCAAATATAAATGTTTAGATTTTTAAAAAAGTCAAAAGTTAAATTTCCAGAGTTTATTAAAATTTCTGCTCTTAGAGTGTGGATTTTTTGGTGTAGACCAATTGGTTTGTGTGGAGTTTAGTCCTCACTAGACCATAGGTTAAAACTTGATAGGGAGGGGTCAAGGATAGGAGCCACCATTGGGGAATTAAAATACTCCAAAAGACAAAGGGTGTCCAAACACATTAAATTGGCCCTGGCCTAAACTCAGCCTAGTCCAAAAAAACACAACACAGTGCAATATTGTCTAAATTCCAACAAACCCTGATTTTTTTTTTAATCGAGAAGCCCCTATACAACATGAACCACATCAAAAACCCTGAAATTTCTTCATGAACCACACAAGGAACCTCATTCTTAAGGAAACTTGGGCACCCCATAGTTTGCACTCTCTTATATTTTTTATGTTTCATGATCTGTCCTCCTAGGTAGAATGGAGGCCAACAACCAACTGTTAGGAACTTGGCAATGCCAACACAGAAAATAAACCGGGAAGCTCAGCATGGACGGTGAATCTCAATATGTAGCTTTTAGCTGGTGAATACCTCTTTGGAACATCATAAATGCATTAGATTTACGGAAATTGCTTACAATTCCGTTAAAAATGTTTCTGTTGTGAATTCCATTTTTCTTTAAACGGAAGTTTTGGCAAAGAAAACCTCCAACACTTTTTGCATTTGGCAGATGGTATTCAGTGTAAACTTCTTGACAATTAAGCGAATAATACATGTCATAGAGAAAACTGTTGGGGATTTTAAAGGGGAAAATCTCCAAAACACAAAAAATAAAACACACAAAGGCAATGCTCTGTTTACTTTTACTCCGGGATCTTTTTACACACGGAAGCTTAAAAAAAATTACTGAACAAAGTATTGCACCACCATAAAAGGTTTCTATTCATTAAAATAAAAACACTAATACATATTCATCATCTTTCACTGAGAGGGATTCACCAAAACATTTTAACAAAATTATTCTGTCTCCTTTGAAATTTTACACCACTGTGTGTAAAAATTTCATTTACATTCACTGCTGTGTGAAAACAAAAATTACAGAGATTTACAGATTTACCTTTTCACTGCTGTGAAACAATTCATGGTTTTATACATACTACCCTCTGGTTTTCCTTTTTCACCTCTTTGCCTTCTCCTGCACTGCTGTGCATCCTGTGTTTTTCTTACATTACAAAAAAGATTTAAGCTGCTGCCTTTCATACCAAATCAAAATAAACTCTGTCTCATTTTTACGAGTTCCCCTGTTCTTCATTCGCTGTTGCCTTTCATACCAAATCAAAATAAACTCTGTCTCATTTTTACGAGTTCCCCTGTTCTTCATTCGCTGCTACAAACCCAGTTCTGCTCCTCCCCGTCTGCAACACTTAAAACATTGTTTTGGTCAACTCACATACGATCCATATGGAAAATAATAAAAAAAAACTTACATTACATTTTTCCGCCCATACTTCCTTATGCAATAAATATTACGGGCCGTAAAAACATTAAGTGTATTACCAAAAACATGACATTTCATTAATCATAGAGTATGGGCTATAGTATTAATCCACGCAACATTTAATTTTAGCAGACCCCGTATGCACCTTGGTTCAATTGGACGGTGGACAACATCGCCTTTAATCGGACGAATATCGGATGGGGATTTTTGACCGAAATTTATCGTCCGATAAATGTCAGAGGGTGATGTCACCCCAATCCACGTGTCTGCTCCAAATCTTATCGGAGCCCCTCAGTGCGGAAACCATCTTTAACAAAAAGCGGTGTGATATGGTTGCTGGCGGTTTGTGGTTTTTACTGAGTGGTTTTAAGGTTGATACGGCGCGCGGTTGAAATTATAAACTCAACACTCCCCTTTAATTTCAACTGCTAGGCATTCGGTCATACCCAGACACTTCCTCAAAAATTCAAAGCTTTTTTGATCCAATGGCTTTGTCAAGATGTCTGCAACCTGTTCTTGAGTCCTGCAATGTTCTGGGAGAATTTCTCCATTGTTCGCCAATTCTTTGATGTAGTGAAACCTTGTATCAATGTGTTTCGTTCTCTTATGAAACACTGAATTCTTTGACAGTGAAATAGCAGAGCTATTGTCGCAAAAGATCACTGTCGCTTTTTCCTGCTCTTGGCCTAAGCTCCTCAACATCCTTCTCATCCAAACTGCTTGACATGCTGCTGTTGTAGCTG
Source organism: Pinus taeda (assembly GCA_000404065.3). Lineage (NCBI taxonomy): Eukaryota > Viridiplantae > Streptophyta > Pinopsida > Pinales > Pinaceae > Pinus > Pinus taeda. The sequence continues at coordinate 106,436 of APFE031611431.1, forward strand.
CCACATATTCAGCCTCTGCTGTAGACAATGCTACAATGGACTGCTTCTTATAAGCCCATGAAATGGCTCCTTAACCCATATGAAAAACATAACCGGAAGTGCTCTTCCGATCATCAACACTTCCAGCCCAATCACTATCTATGTATCCAACCAAATCTGAATGTTCTGAGACATTATACAAAATTCCAAACATTTTGGTACCTTTGACATACCTCAAAATTCTTTTTGCTGCCTGCCAATGTGCCTCCTTTGGCCTCTCCATGAACCTGGAAATTAAACTAACAGCATACATAATATCAGGCCTAGTCGCTGTTAAATACATAAGGCTGCTTACAATACTCTTGTACAAACTAGGATCGAAATCCTTGTTGCTGTCCTCTCTGCTGAGTTTTAATCCCATTACTATGGGAGTGATCGCTGCCTTACATTCTTGCATGTTAAATCTGCTCAATACTTGATTTACATATCTTGCCTGTGAGATAAAAATTCCTTTTTCATTTTGATCTACTTCTATGCCTAAGAAGTATCTCAAGAAACCCATGTCAGTCATTTCAAATTCCTCTTTCATAACTGATTTAAAATTCTTAATGAGCTGATCATCATTACTTGTGAAAATAACATCATCAACATACAAGACAACAATTAAAATTTTACCATCTTTTTCTTTGATGTAGACGGTGGGTTCTCCTTCACACTTGTCGAATTCATTATCCAATAGATATGAATCTATTCTGCTGTACCATGCTCTTGGCGTTTGCTTCAGCCCATAAAGAGCTTTCTTCAATTTGCACACTTTGTGCTCTTCACCTTTCTTCTCATAGCCTAGAGCATGTTCAACATAAACCTCTTCCTTTAACACTCCATTTAGGAATGCTGACTTCACGTCCATTTGGTAGACTTTCCATTTGTTTTGTGCTTCTATGGACAACACTGCTCTCACGGTTTCCATTATTGCAACCGGTGCAAAATTCTCCTCATAATCTCTCCCATACTACTGCTTGTACCCTTTGACAACCAGCCTTGCCTTGTGCCTTTCTATCTTGCCTTCAACATTGCTCTTGGTCTTGTAAACCCATTTCACTCCAATGACTTCTTTACCTTTTGGTAGCTCAACCAAATCCCATGTTTTGTTTCTTTCTATGGCATTCATCTCTTCATCCATAGCTTCTATCCATTTCTTATCTTTTATTTCATCCTCGAAATGAATAGGATCATCAACATGACAAAACAAGGAAAATAAGGAATTCATTCCTTCATCATAAATATCACTGAGATTTCTAAACTTCTTACCTCTTTCACTTGGTGTGCAAGTGCTTGAAGATGCACTTGAATTTCCTCCTTGGTGTGCTTGGAGAAGTACTCTCATTTATCCTCAAGGGTGTCCCTTGCTGCCCTTGTGTTGGCGCTGCTGTTTGGGGATGCATTTCAGCCACCTCCTCATCATCTTCATCATGAGACAAACAGTTTTTAACATTCACTGTTTTCTCTATGCTTCCATCCCAAGCTTCCTCTTCAATGAATTGAGCATCTCTGCTGATAAAAAACTTCTTTGTGGATGGGATATACAACCTGTAGGCTTTGGATTCCTC
>APFE031611431.1:124441-146597 GCA_000404065.3 Pinus taeda
GCAAGCTAAGAAGGATAATAAATTATCACCAAAGTATTATGGTCCGTACAAGGTGTTGCAAAAGATTGGTACTATGGTGTACAAATTAGAGCTTCCTCCAGCTTCTCGATTGCACCTATTTTTCTATGTTTCATGTTTAAAGAAGGTTATAGGAAATAAGCTCCCAGTTCAAACAATATTACCAAAACTGGATGAGGAAGGAAAAATTATATTGGAACCAGAAGCAGTCACAGAAACAAGAACTTGATAGCTACGGAATCAATCAATTTTAGAGTATCTTATCAAGTGGAATAACTTATCTGAAGATTCCACATGGGAGGATGAGAATTTTATACAGAAGCATCCAAAGCTACTCAAGTGTTGAGGACAACACTTTTTTGAAGGAGACGGGCATTTTGGGTCCCTATAATACTAGTGATTACCCCATTACTATTGTAGTTGTACCCCTTATTAATATTGTTGTGCCCCTATTGTCCCCATCTTGTTATATTGTGCCCCATAGGAATCCCTTATTGTTTATTTTGTGGCTTTATATATTATTTAGGTCGGTGGTTATATTGTGACTCCTTAGACTCCTATATATAGAAAGGAGGTTTTATCATTTGAATCATCCAAGAATTGTTCATTTATGTAATGAAAAGGAGGTTGCCCCCTCAAAGAGGTTGAATTCTAAGGCGTTGATCTATCTTTTCTATCTTTTCTTGAGTTGGTTTCATAACATCCTCTTCCATAGCTACATCGGTCTCAAGGACTATTCTCCTTTCATACCTGCCTATAACATTATTTTCAAACAATTTGTGAGAATTTGTAGATGCATAATTTTAACTATGATACATATCATAATATATTTGATAGTACTAAGTAACTATTATTCATTTTTCATTTTATCTGAAGAATGCATGTTCACTTCTGGGATTCCTCCAAGCCTTTGTGTTCTTTGTTGAACACCTACTTCTTGTAGTTTCCATGCATACAACACATCTATTAACATTTTTTCCACATCAATATGCCTGTAATGTCATCAGGAGATTAGTTCACATAACAATTATATATAATATATTTATATATATATATATATATTAGTATATTATATATATATATATATATATATTATATATATATATATATATGTAGATATATATTCACCTATATATATTTTTTCATAATCAATATGTATACCAAACTTAACCATGGTTACTTATCCTTGAACCACTTCTTACTTTCCTTCTTTTGTGCAACCATCTAGTCGGTTTTCCTACCAGGCATCTACCCAATGTCTTCATGCATACCTTCACACATTGTGTGTTATGCACACTAATATACATATCATATTTCAAACATGTAACATATGTAGTCATATGGGTACTGTATGTACTAATGTACATAGTACACTCTGTGCTACAACCCATTGTACCATTCCCATGGTATCACCCTATGAAAAAAACTTTGTCCACATATTTTTCTACCACGTTAGTATCATGCCAACATTCCTTTATCATTTTCTAGTAATTAAAACAATTGTGCTCAGTTGACAAGGAATTTGTATGAGCATGGTTTATTTATGTAATGAGAGAAAGTTTTCTCAAGTGTAAATCATTTTTGAATTCCATGTGGTTGTAGCATGATATCAGTGATATAGAATGTACTCATGCATATTTGCATCTTAAGAAGACTATTAACTCATAGTTTAATCATTTTTAGATCAATACTTCATTCTTAAATCATTTATCTCACGTGATTTACTATTGCCCTTTTTATGCCTCAACAATTTGTTGGCCATGCATAATTTAGTGTGGGTATACATGAAAGTTTTTATTATTTTCAATCCTACACCTCTTTTAGTTGTAAATGTTTATGATCTTGGGGTACTTACATGTTATCTCATTTTTAACATTAAATCACCCTTAACCCAGAAGATGAGTTATCCATTTTATGAATTCGTGTGTGAATTAGTTAGAATTTCTTATGTTGTTAAGACACATTATTCATGCAATCTAATAAGTGGATCTCACAAAATTTCTTGCCACAATTTATGCATTTCATTTTGTATGATATCAATCTATTTAAATAGATTGTTAGACACCATTTAATTGACCTAGTGGTCCATACCCTTTGTTCTACATCATCAATTACTATCGTTTGTATTCAAGGATACTTATAGGTTCCATTATGCATATCCATTGAAATATGCATATGTCCTGGAGATCCATTTAAGTTAATTTTCCCCTTAATCATACTTTCTTCCAACCAAAGAACAAATAAGATTGTATGTAGATTCATTAATCAAAGGATTAATTTGAATGACAATTTGTACAATTATATAGCATTGCACTATAACCCTGAGTTTGTCTAGCTTGACTCTTAACATAATCATAATGTTTCCTTGTCCAACCTGACTCTAAATAAGTTAATCATGCATAGTTTGCCTATTTATTGTTAGAATATAACAGCCCATGAATGTATATCTTGATTTAGACTCATGACACTTTCTTATATGGATGCATGATACCAAGACCATCCTATGATTAACCAATTGATAAATACATTATTCTTACAAGTATATAATATTCTACACACCTATGCTTGCATGGTAAATTCATATAACTCATTAATACGCATGGATATTAAGCATCATCCTCTTCAACATGTTAACCAGACATTGGTAACAACATACAAAACTATCCATGACAATGCATAGGTATATGTATCATTACACAACAATTAAGCCCATATATGACCATGGACTTCCTCCATTATATAATATTCCTTTAAGGTATTAGGTGAGATTTTCTTTTATTCACGAATACCTATTTAAATCTCTTACCTATTATAAAAATCGATTCCAATATAGTTTTCCACATGGTTCATCAACTGGTAAATGTCATGGTTTGGGATATTTATCCATTGGTAGAAATTGTGTTAGAGGTTTTAAACAAAAAAAATTCTAATTTCTCTTTTTCATGCATGATATCAATTTTCACCAAGATTTACATATGTACATCGAGTTGCTTATATATATATATATATTACCTTCACTTCCAAAACCACAATCTCCACATGCTTAGGCATAACTAATTTCAAGATTTACATAAAATAAATTAGAATTGCAGGTAGAAAATTGCCTTTGCTCATATACTAGAATCATTATACATAAAGATTTAACTCTTCTATGCAATTCCAAATAAGCAGTTACTTTCTCATTCATAAATATTTATCTAGTTATGCATTAGAAGCATACTATGTTCCATACTAAACATAGTGATGATCAAATTCTATCTTAAAAGAGGTATCACTCATCACTATATGTCCAGCTCATAGAAAAGAAAAATATAAGTGTTTCTGCTTATGCATCATATTCCATGCAAATTCTATCATGAATAGGATTTCTCTATGGCCCAGGCAATAAAAACTACCCACTATGCCAGTTACCACTAACTCTACTCTTTGATGCAGTAGAGATACATGCTCTTTATATTCTTAATATTTTTCATGGGAACCTTTTTCATTGCATAACACTTTACCAGGTTTTAACATTTCCTCTATTATAAAATCATCCTTTTATTTAGTGAACTCCATTCATAGCATTGGTAAGAGTGTCAATTTTCTTGTATTATAATTGTGATAACATGATAATTATATCATTAACTTCATTAACTTCATTCATTGTTATCTACTTATTGGACTAATTAATTTATTCCAATATAATTTTCTAGGAGTTCTCTTTTCCCCTTGCATCTTAGTTATTCAAAACATAAATAGTTCAACATTGCTTATTCAAAACTTAATTAATTCGACCTTGCTTAGACCTCTAAGGTTACTAACATTTTCCTGGATTAAAGCTTGACGTAATGTTCAGGTGATACCCATATTTCAAATTTTGGGCCTCCACCTTCCAAAAATGATATGATTTTTCAAATTTTAATGTTTTAACCATGGATGGGATAACATTAATAAAATATTTCCTCAAATTCATTTTGAAAATTTTCCCATTTTTATGTATAAAAAGATAGAGAGAACGAGGAATTCCTTTTTGATCACAGATAATAGAACTCATTAAAATATGTATGATCTGGTGTTAAGCTTCATCCTTGCCTTATAAATTGATTTTATAATACATGGTAGGTATTTATAATATTAATGTGTGCATGATTTCTAGCAAACAAAAAAAAAAGTTCACCATTGATATTCAAAATTAACCCATGTGTAAACAAACAAGAGTAAGTGTGAATCAACAACACGTTTCGGTGCTGGAATGATGAAATGTTTGAAGGTAGAGGGTGTAGACCAAATGAGAGTCTGACATATCAGACATAGGCTTCCCATAACAACAACATGTTATGCCAGATCGAATCAAACAATCAATGTGGTTTTCACTTCTAACTTCACATGCCATTGTTGTAATCTCAATCCATTTTTCAAGTAGATATCACCTTCATAATAGAATTGACAACCTACAAGTATTCAAATTAGATTAATCTATATTTCAATTAATAATAGGTTGTCTTCGTGTCCAACCATTCATTGGATGCAAGTGATGGATTAAATCTAGAAGAGAAAACACTAGAATTTTGCTAAACCTTTCAATGTATATATGAATGGCACCACTATGCTAGTTTGTTAGAATATTATTGTGAGCAACATTTGCAGCATTAAGTATGAACCTAAAAATTTATATTTAAAATGTAAAAATTTTTTCACAAAAAAATTTCTCCATTCAAGATCTGCGATCTCACGGGCATTCATTTGAATACCACACTTAATATCATGTGAATAATATATATAATATATATATATATATATATATATATATAATATATATATATATATATATATATTATAGATAGATATATATATTAGATATAGATGATATATATTCATTTAATTTAGGTTTATATCTCAGTAAATGAACGAATCACCACTGCATACTCTATGTAATTTTTCACAGTTGTTATCATAGCGATTCTTGGGACATCAATCTCCACACATTTGATTCCCTTATCTCAAACATTCTTTTTCTGCGACTAATTGATACAGTTGAGAGGTTTCATGGTGGATTAATTCTATGAAGCATGTGGGGTGTCCCCTGCTTACCAACTACAAATTAGTCAAGGTGTTATAATCTGTAGGATACAAAGGAAAAAATAGTTATAGAAATCATGACACAATCCTCCCTATCTTACACTTACTCCCTTAGTGGCATCCTCTTACAACCATCAAACTCGACTCTCATAGCATAAGAACATGACATCTTGTCCAAAGATCGAGTTGGCTTATTTATGCGCAACTCTAATGTGTAGGAGTTTGAAACACTTGCTTGACTATGAGGATAAACATTATCTTTTTGTAATGCAAGGATTGATGTATTATGATGATGATTATCATCATCTCAACCTTATCGCCTTCAACCCATCATCTTGGTAATTCCAATTACCCAAGGAAAGAACAACAATGGTTTTCTTGACGATCTCTTGTGTAACAATATCATTGTTTTTTGTGGCAACTACCATCCGTCCTTCCTTTAGACTATGAGTTTTACTTGCTTATCTTGGAAAGGAGCACGTAGTTAAAGTTTAGATACACCTTATCTCCAAGATTTTTCTTCCCACTCTTATCCTTTCAGGACTCTGGGATAAGGTAATGATGTATGGACATCTTAATCTGAATATAAGTTATGATGAGTAAAGTAATCCTCTTGACACCATCGAATAGGTAGTTTCCACTAGCATTTTGCTTTTGTATGTACATTGTCATAAGCAGCACGTTTGTTTGTTTTTTTATTTTATTTTATTAAGAAAAGAAAAAAATAGTCTAATCCAGGAAACAATGCTACAAATTTTCGGGGATCCTTCATGCAACATTGTCATAAAAAAAATCATTCCAAGAACATCCTTATCAACTCATTGATGGTAACTCTTATCCATCACTTTCTATGGTGAAGTGGAAACACCAACAACATAACTTTTGATTTACATCTTCTTATTAGCATTGATGATTTCTTCCCATTTTCTTGGCAATTCATACTGGAAGAACTATTAACACCAACCTATCGCAACTGATTATCTTAAGTTGGTAGGAAACAATTGGGATTTAACCAATCCCCGTTAGGAGGACACATCAAAGGAGGGTTAAAGTATTGCATATGCTAGGGTAACACAACTATTGTAGTGCAACACATCACTATCTGGAAGAATAATTTTTCCAACCATGCAAATACATCTCCATCATAGGGTAAATCTGCTATTAGAGGTCCTTAAACTTCCCACTCGAGCTCTGTTTTACCTCATCCACTGATCGGCTTGGATTGGTGCTTAGCCCCTCAATACCTGGTATTGGTTGATTATGGATTCTGTGTTGTCTCTCGGCTTGCAGCTATGCTATGGAGATTGGTCCAAGGGTAACTTTTATTTACATATAATTGTACTTAATTACTTTAATAATCCACTTTACATGCCTCATGGATGTAAGTAGCACTCAACCTTCACACACAGTAAATAAATCCTCTTCTTCCTTGAGTGCTCTCTCAATGTGTAGGCATTGTCTCTATGTAAATTATCTTTGTCAATCTTGGATATGCAGATTGGTGTTAGTTTTCACTCGATAATTTGACCAAAGTTGAGTCCTTATATTTGCAGAAGATTATACCTCTTACATTGAGATAGGCCATACAGATAGACCATACATGATGGAGAAGTGGTTGGTACAAAGTTTTGGTAAGCTTCAGGGCTGAAAACTACCTCAATCAGTTCGGGATCATGCACACACATATAATGATGGGTAGCCTTGTCCTTAAACAATTCCCAAGAACCTGGGTGCATTCTCTTAAGTTCCAAAGTGAAAGTAGAGATGGATTCAAATTCCAATAAAAAATTACACGGTCCCAACAGAAAAATATCAACCCTCAACCAATACAAGAGATTGGGCCTGGTCATATTCACATGGATGCACTTGTAGGTAGATCATGTAATTTTTTCCTATATGGAAAAAATTATGGTTCAAACAAATTTTTTATAGTTAAAACATCATTTGTCTTAATCATGATTCAACAAAGCCTTAGGAAACAAACCCGGCATAGTTTCATTTTCCTATTTTTATTGTAACCTCATTAGTTTCACACAGAAATAATTCAACACTATGACACATGTCAAACTACCTATTTCCATCAATCAACGCATTAATTTAAATGAGTGACCAAGTCCTGAAATTTTGGCACCATACAATCCATCCCATACATGTTTGATTAGTGTTCAATTAGTTCAGTGTTTAAAGGTTTCATTTAAATACTCTCACCATATCATAGACCCAAAGTGGACCATTATTATTAACCATATTTCCAAAATATTATGGACATGCTTTAAGGTTTAATTTTCATTATTTCTAATCAAACCCTTTAGCAGTTAATAGATATATATATATATATATATATATATATATATATTATATATATATATATTATATATATATATATATATATATATATATTAATATTATTATATATATATATTAATATATTATATTATATAGATGTTGTTTCAATGTCCCTTCTTAACGAATTCGTATTTATGACAGACATAAATATTGTATGCAACTAGAACTATGCATATGGGTTTAACATTTTTAATATTTAGATTAAATCTTAAGGAGTCTATATTTAACACTTACACCACAACCCCTTTGCAAAGTTTGTGGTGGTGAGGCCAAGTTCAGGCTTAAACTTGTCCATACCCTATGGAGGCATATTGGCCCATAGGCCACAAGGTTTGAACTTGATTGCTGTGATACCATTTGTAACAAACCTCCTGAGCCTACCCGAGAAACCTACCACTATGCTCTAAGAATTTTATTTTTCTAGTTCATTTTTAGTAAGCATTTTCCCCATAACACGGGTGATATGTTCTTTTAAAATTTCATGACCATTTATTTCTTCTGCAAGTATACTTATCGACATATCATTAGATTCCTTATTACCAACATGACATTGCTGAGTTGAACCATAATTAGAGGCATTATCACCTAAACTGATCAGCATGCCCCATGGTCTCAATATAATCATTATCATTACTTTACTTAGCCATCCTCTTTAAGAATAATGATATAAATTGGTCGAAGGAAAATATACCTAACATGTAATAACCCACAATATTTGTTAAGTAGTTTCTGCCACCAACATGTAATGACTTAGTTCTAATGTAGTTAGTTTAACCATGCACCAAAATCAGCTATCCTTACAACATACTATATTAAATTAAAATGATGACTAGGTTTAGATTCAATAGCTATGAAAATTCCATAAACATGCTATTGTAAGTAGATCTATCCCATTGACTCTACTTATGGATGTAATCGCATAACATACCTAACGACGAAACCATTGACATGATTACAGATAACAATACCGACATAACTTATGTAATACATATATAGAAATAATAGCACATAAGTTAGAAGTAATATATATCCACTATCCCATCCAGTTCAATATATTGTCCTCCTCTACTAATTTAACTTGAAACACATTAAAAGTGATAAACACCATATGGATAAACTGCAATTCTTTCCATACCAACATACAACACAACATCTATATAACTAAAACAAATAATAAGGATATAAAGGGTAAGATAATGACATACAAAATATGCCACGCATGTGCATCCAACTAAAAGCTCACTTGGAGAGTAGAGCACCACAACCCAACCATGAATCACCTATGATTCCCATCGACCTGAGGTTCTTGCCATGAATCAACTGTCCTCAATTGATCAATGCTCTAGGTATTTAATACCCTCTTTCATGATTTAGTTTCCACTATCGGCATCCCACTTTTATCGATTTTTCAATTTAACTAGGTATTTTTCAGAAATGCTCATCTTCATCTCCCACGAGTCTTTTCCTCATAAAAGCTTTCCTTTATCTCCTAAAAAGCTTTTATGTCCCATGGATCTTTATCTCCCATCCATCCAATGTATCTCCAATCCATACAAGATTATCTAGAATCACATCTAGAAGCCTTATCATGAAATATTCATCTCTATCCCATTCCTCAATGGGATTTGGAAAGAATCTCCTCTCCCTTGGTGCTCCACCATCCAAGTGATTTATTTTATTTGTTTATCTAGTAACACATTTTCTTTTCATATTACATATCACCTCACCTTTTCTTAGCTTAGGTTTAGAATAGCTTAACCCACAAAGGAGGGTATCACACATAGGTTTCCGCAACTTAGATTTACATTCATTTAACACACAAGGGAGAATATCACACCTAACATTAACTCAGCTTAGGTTTACAATAATTTAACACACAAGGGATATGTGTTACATCCTTAATACCTAAAAACTTAAGGGACTAAAGCCCCTTTGACTCTTACTATCTTCACACTTCATTTTACAAATCGCAGAGACTTTACACTTTTACAAAAAAAAATACAAATTTTAACCAGAGGTACCTCATCCCAAAAATCATGCTTCCTTAAGGATGAACCCATTTGAAGTATTATATATATGAAAGTGTAGGACACCTATTAATTGAAGTAATCTTTAAGATAAAATAATATTTGGACTAGACATGCTAAAATAAATGGAGTAGACCATGAGGAAAGTATGTATAAATTTGAAGGTTACTCAACTTTGGAAAAGAAATTATGAAAAAGAAGACGAACCTAGAAGGAATTTTAGGTGGGAGATGACGTGTATATAAGGCCAAACCATAAAAAAACACCTTGAGGTGGGGAAGACGCATAAAACTGGCTATCTGCTTTTGCGGCCCTTTCCAAATACTTTCTTGAAATGGGCATGTACCCTATCAATTGCCTTTGCCTAGTCATATACTTATACATAACATATTTGATGTTTGTTTGTTAAAGAAGTACATATATGATCCTAAACATATTATTAATTGGGGAGACGAATTGATCTAGATTTAAACAAGTACGCAACAAATTACAAGTATAATCATACACACAGAGATGCAGCAGAAATTATACTTCATTTCATTACTGTAAAAATACTGAAATATGCTTACAAAGAGAAATGGAAATAAACTAGGTAGGGAGATGGTAGCTTATCTCTGAGAAGAGATGTGGTAGCTACATGCATCTGAACATTCTTACAATGATGCTCACATGCCTATTCATTGTTGAGAAATAGTGGAAAACCCTAAACATCGAAAAACCTAACCCTAGGAAATGAAGCACCAAACTATGTGCCCCGTTTTGGGTAAATTGGTACATCAACTTCTCAAGGTCGTAACATTGGCATACAATCTTCGTTTGACATGCAGAATACCTCGTTAGAAACATTTATCCGAGGAATACAAATTTGGGAAAAGGAAGATATGCACATGGCCGCATGTTGCTCCCAGTTTTCCCAAAAAACGTCGTTTAGGACCTCAAAATGGCTCTAGAAGTGCAGGACCTGAAAAATTAGTAAATTGTGCTACAATTAAGGGAACTAAAAAACTGAAAGAAATAATGGTCTGGGTCCTGGTGGAATTGGCAGGTGGCCACTAATATCCAACTGGATCATTCCTCCACTCTTAGGAAGCAACTGTCCCCATTGCGTTGAGTTCCTCCATGAGATGAGGAAACTTCTATTGAACTTGGTCCGTAGTGAGCCACTTGCTCTACTAAAGGAGTTGGCCTACTTTGACAGCTTGATATAGTTGTATCTTCAGTTGGAGAGTGCGATTGATATGTGTGTTTGTGACTCTTGCAGTTGTAACTTGTTCCATGCAATCTGGATTTAACTCTCCTAGCGTGTGTTGTTCTACAATGTCAGATGTGTCTAGTAATGGTGGAAAGTATGGCGGAAGGAAATTCACATTGAACACCGAGTGCAAGCCAAGGAATGGGGGAATGATGAGCTTGAATGCATTGTCTCCCACAACCTTGGTAATGGTGTCAGGACCATTTCAAAGTGGTTTGAGTTTTCGATAGGCTCGAGTAAGGTGTTCCTTCTGCAAATACAACCAGAATTTATCACCCCCCTGAAACTTGTGTGGCACCCAATGTTGATCATGTCACTGTTTGTACTTGGCATTTGATTTCTCCAGAATGTCACGGACCTACTGGTGGATATGTTGGATGTGATCAATGAAGTTGTTTTCCTTATCTGTTTTAGACTGGACATGAACCAAATATGCCTGATTAGCTGCAAATGGCATGGCCACATCAATGGGACACAGTGGCTGGAATCCCAAGGCTACCAGAAAAATGTTGTGGCTAGTCAAGCTATGGAGAGCCCAATTATAGTTATTTTGAGCATAGCGGAGGCTCTCATCCCATGTGCATGGATGCTTTGAATTGTACATGTGTAGAATGTGTACGATCATCCTGTTGACAACCTCTCTCTGGCCATCAATTTGGGGATGGAAGGTTATGGACTTAGTTAGTTTGGTATCCAGCATCGACCAGAGACTAGACCAACATGTGTTGAGGAACCCGTTATCCCGATTTGAGATGATATATTATGGTATCCCAAAGTGTACCCACACTCGCTCAAAGAAGATTTTAGTAGTGGCTTCTATTGTGATATTCTTCTTGTAGGCTACCATGATGGCCATCTTTGAGAACTTGTCGATGACCACAAAAACACAGTTGTTTCCATGCTTAGTAGAAGGAAGGCCCGACATGTAATCCATGGAGATGGATTCCCAAGGCTGAATAGGGGTAGGCAGTGGAGTATAGAGGCCTTTCTTCTTGCTGATCAATTTGGCAATGGCACAAGCAGTGTAGGATGTGATGTAATTCCCCACATCCTATCAAAGATTCAACCAATAGAAATACTTCCTATAGTATTGCCACCATTTTCTCGACCATGAAATCCTAACAGCCAAACTCTAGTGTGCTTCCTGAATCATCTTGGCATGCTCGCTTGAAGGAACAAAGAGGTGACCCAAGTGGCATAACATGGCATCCTGGAGGTGAAAATATAGAACATGCCAACCCTCCAAGAGCATCTGGTATGTATGACCAAATTCTGGGTCACTTTTGTAGAGAATTAGCCATGAGAAGTCTCATACCCACAAGATTTGAGCATGGTGGTTAACGCCATGATCAATGGTTGACTGAGGCAATCTACAACATTTTTGGTGCTTCCCTTCTTATACTTGCTATTCAAATCAAACTGTTGCAGGTTTGTGGACCACTTCTAATGGAAATGATTCTGTAACTTCCCTTGCATCTATATGTATTGCAGGGGCTAGTGGTTTGTGTGGCTGACCATTTCCTTCCCCAAAATGTAATTCTTACATTGTTGGGAGGCCTGCACAATGGAATACATCTCTTTGTCACAAGTGGGATACTTCCGGACTATCTCTAAAAGTGCCTGACTGTGATATGGCACTTGATGCCCATGTTGAGTAAGGAATGGCCCAAGAGCATAGTCAGAGGCATTTGTCTCAATCTGAAATGGTTGTTGCAAGTCTGGTATTGCGAGCACTGGTGCCAAGTAGAGGCAATGTTTCAACTCTGTGAATGCCTTCCTTTTAGATTCAGACCAAAATATTTTTTCTTTAACTCCTCCCTTGGTGACTTGACTCAAGAGCCAAGTGATATGAGAAAATCCCAACATGAACCTATGGTACAAGTTGGAAAGACCCAGAAAGCTACGAAGCTCTGTTAGAGTGGTTGGAGGTGGCCAATCCCGAATGACTTGGATCTTGCATGGATCCACATGCACCCCTTGTTCATCAATAATGTATCCTAGATACTAAACTTCGGTCATGCCAAAAGTGAATTTCTCCAAATTGGCACATAACTTGTGTCACCACAATGTTTAGAGAAGCTTTCGGATGTGGTGGAGGTGCTCTTCCTAGCTCTAGTAGAAGATAAAAATGTCATCCAAGTATACCACTACAAATGAGTTGGTGAATGGCCACAATATGTCATCCATTAGCTTCATGAAGGTTGCAAGAGCATTCACCAACCTGAAAGGCATAACTAACCTTTCGAAAAGGCCCTCCTTGGCTTTGGAGGCAATCTTCCAGAAAATCGGACGGTTCGATTGCTACCTGGTGATATCCTGACTTCAAATAGATCTTGCTGAAATATTTCCCCCCTTCAGTTGGTCGAGAAGGTAATCAATCTGTGGGATTAGGTACCTATTCCGGACAATGATATTTTTCAGTGCCTGATAGTCACTACAGAGTCTCCACATCCCATCCTTCTTCTGTACCAACATGATCAGGCTCCATAAGATGATGAACTCAGTTGGATGTGACCTTTCTACAACAACTCCTGAATCTACCTCTTGATTTCATCGTTCTCCAGAATGGAGCACCAATAGATTGACCCATTGGGCAACGGCATGCCTAGGGTCTGATCGATGGAGTGCTTGACTTGATAGTGTAGAGGAACCCCTGCAAGGGAGGTGAAGATGTCCTTGTACTCCTCCATGACCTTGTCCATTTGTAGTTTTAGTGTAAAGGGGCCCTATCTCGAGGATGTGGCCATCGTCTTCTTCTTTCCTCGAGGGAATATAATAAAAAAAGGAAATTTCCAATTTTGTAAATGAGCTTACTGCATTATTTTGCAGTAACTAGAGCGATGGATGTAGGCAGTGCTACCTCTGGTATCCTATACAACTTATATCCCAAAGTAGCAATAACAGCATGAGGCCTTGATTCATACACAACATGTCACTTCCACAAGTATGGTTGGCCTAATAGTACATCACAAACATCAAGGGAGCAATGTCACACAATACCTCATTTGTGAAGGGCTTGATGTTGTATGGAAGGCAACACTAATAGCTCATGCGAAGATCCTGTCCTTGGTGAAGTGAAAAAATGGTGTATGGTTGTGGATGTGTTGTGGTTGTTAAGCCCAACTACTTAATGACCTCTGCCGAAATGAAGTTCTTTTGGCTCCCACTATTGATAATGATCTATAGCGAGAAGCCCTTTACCCACATCTGGGAGTGGAAGATGCGCTCCTCCTCCTCTAGATCTTTGGGTTCCTTCTTTTCAATTTTCATGGTGGCAACAATGACGTTGGGCTCAACATCAATAATCTACCTCCTTTTGTCATTCCCCTTGTTGGGTTCTAACTCAGAGTCAAAACATACATCTAATTCTGAAACCTTTAGCTCGGCCACTAGTGACTGCTTGGCTTGACACTCACTTGTGTTGTGAGTGGAGCTCTTATGGAACTCACAACACTTTCCCGTGTCTTTTTTTGGCTTCGTGAGGCTGTTCTTTTCTTCCGGCTTTGGTGGGTTTCCTTGGGTTGCCCTGCCTTGGATTTGTCCTTTGTTTTTTGGTTTGGGGGCACCTTTCCCTTGCTTGGAATTCATAGGTCCAAAGTCTCTCTTCTTCTTTTTAAAATTTTGCTCGATCTTGACTGCATATTGGTAGGTCGTTCTGAGCGAGGATATGTTCAAGAATTCTATTTCATCTTGGAGGTACCTATGTAGGTAGCTGCAGTATTTGTGTACAAACTTCTTCTCTGAATCCTTGGTACCCAACTTTGTGCGAAGGATATGGAAAATATTGGTAAACTCTGCGCGTCTTGGTCCCTTCCTTGCCGCATCATGATCCACTTTATCTATTGATCCTCATAGCTTCCAACGGGGTAGTACTGCTCCTTGATGGTAGCTCGAAATGAATTCCAAGTGGGTGCAGCTGAAAATAGTTAGGTCATACCTTCATCCTTCTGCTTAAACTAGGTTTCCCACTAGTCCTTCACATGGGGGGTAGCTTTGAGAAGAGTGAAACTAATATTTTCTCGACTGGAAAAATCATGGACATAAAAATACCCTTCTAGTAGGTCTAACAATTTATCTACAGTGTTTGCATCTACCTAACCCTCAAATATGGGAATGTCAAAGTTAACTTGTACCTTAAAGGGCGTGGCACTTCTAGAGTAGCTGATGGAAGTAGATGTGTCACCTCTGGTAGCTGCTGTAGGATCTGTGGAAACTTGTCCATCATCACGTTCCTTTATTTCTCGTGGGCCTCTTCGAGGAAGATTCTGATAGGATCTCCTACCCCCTCATCCTTCCTTTCATTCTCCATGGGAGGTCATCAGGATTTGCGAGGCTGGTCTTGCAAAGGTTTGACCAGTTCAAGCCCTAACTCCTTATATCTCGATCTCGTTGGGGACATTCAAAGAAAGATAGAGAAAGAGCAGACCCCATTAATACCACTAATCTAGATTTGGACAGGATCGCAACAAATTATAGATAAAATCATACACATAGAAATGTAGCAAAAATAGTACTTCATTTCATTATTGTAAAATACTGAAATATGCTTACAGACAGAAATGGAAACAAACTAGCTAGGATGATGTTAGCTTATCTTTGAGAAGAGATGTGGTGGCTACATGCCTCTAAACTGTCTTACAATGAGACTCACAGGCCTATTTATTGTTGAGAAATAATGGAAACCCTAAAAATCCGAAAACCTAACCCTAGGAGATGAAGTGCCAAACCATGGGCTCTGTTTTGGGTAAATTGGTACATCAACCTCCCGGGGTCATAAATTTGGCGTACGATCTTCATTTGACATGCACAATACACTGTTAGAAATATCTATCTAACTAATACAACCTTGGGAAGAGAAACATTGGTCGATGCACCCATGTTGATCCTAGTTTTCCCAAGAAACATCCTTTAGGGCCTCAAAACGGCTCTAGAAGATCAGGACCCAAAAAATTAGTAAATTGTGCTACAATTAAGGAAACTAAAAAATTGAAAGAAACAATGGTGTGGGTCCAAGGGGAATTGGGGGATGGCCACCAATATCTACCTATATCATGTATAGGTAAACAATAAAGTTGAAATATATATATATATGTGTGTGTGTGTGTGTGTGTGGTTCTTAACTAATGGTTAGTGGGAAACTTGCAGTACCTATAATAACTGTGGATGTAGTTCAAGCCAAATAGAGAGTTCTTGGTCCATCCTCTACATATTCTTGATCAAAGAGAAATTGTGCTATGGAAGAGAGAAATTATCCACATTAAAGTGTAGTGGAAGTACATCATACTTGAAGAGGCTATCTGGGAGGTTGATAATCTTATGCGTGAGGCATATCTAAGCCTACATAAGAACCACAAAAAATACCAAGGATAGTGTTTCGCTTTAGGGCAGGGAGATGTAATACCGCCCGGTAAATTGTAAATATTCTAGTTACTTTTGTTATCTTAATTGGCAGAATGTGGGACATGCTAAGGGCCTAATATGAATAAGTGACGAACATAATTGTTTTTCTAATTTTGATTAATATGATATTGCAAATAGATAGCCATAAAAATTATGATAGGAAAATCATGTTAAATGAAAGCTTCATGTGCAAGACAATTGAAAGATAATTATTCCTCTCCCTAGAGATAAATTATCTTGGCTAGGGAAAAAGGAGCCAACAAGGCTAGAGCAAAAAAATCCCGAGGCAACTTTGTGAAGTTGGAGCCTAGATGGAGGGGGACCAAGAGAGGAAAATATTTTTTTTTAGCTTGATGAACTCAGGACACTATCAAAGAGGAATTATTGAGCTCATTATCTAATGGAATTCCAAATTGAACCTTGCATTCTCAGTCAAACCTTAGAATAGACCTGGTGTGGTCAAATAAGTCCTAAGTGGACCTAGTAAGGTCTCTGTTAGGAAAATGATTTTAGAAGTGAAACTAGTTAGGGAGGAGTTCTAGTAGAGGGTATTGGTTTTCATTAGTTAAGTGGAGCATTCATTTACCCCATGTGATTTTCATGGTAACCAAAACTTGTTAAATGGATAAGTGTTATCTGTATGCTTTATGTTATATATTGTTTCTTTCTATATGTGAATTTCTTTCTCTAATGCTTATGTTGTGACACCTTTCTAGTGAAAAATATATTGCTATGAATAAGGGTAAATTTGTTTTATTGGAGTATTTTCATTAAGTGTGAGTGAGCTTAGTGTCTAGGCCAAGACAAGAAAGTACTAGCAAGCCACTGACAATCGTGCACTCAAAATGAGTGTATGCAAAGGACAAGGAGAACATAAAAACATGCCTCGCTAAGAGGTTCCAAACCAAGAAAAAAGATTTAAAGGTCTAACCTAAAAACCACAAATATTGTTTTATATATATGTGCATGCAATGAAACACAACATATATATATATATATATGAAAGAGTTACTAGTCGTCTTGTCTTCCCAAAAAAAGAAATGGATAGAAGAGTTAGGTAACAAGATCATATTATGTAACTATATATCACAAAGAAAGATTAAGAAGAATTATACACATGAGCTAATACACAACCAAAGATTAAATAACTAGTTGCAACAATATAATAGAACAACCAACAAATCATAGTTATGAAAATCCCATAGGCACATAGGGTTTATAAATTCAAACAAGCATACAATACCCCGAACTCCTGTAAGGGGTAAATAAGAAAATTGTTTATATACATTATTAATTTAAAGTTTTAAATTAATGTGTGGCATGCAAAATGGATAAGTTTACAACACTTAATGTTTAATCCTTAAGACATAATAATAAAATATATTTTCATATTCATAACCCTGAAATGTTACAAGAAGAGTTATATAAATACCTATGGTTGTGTGGAGAAGAAAACTAGTAATGACATATAAAAAGGGTTTCACGCATACGACAGTAGAAACCTTGTGACCTCTCCGTGAATCCCTAGAGGAAAAAGGAAACTAAAGATAATAGAACCTAGAACCATAGAAGAATTCAAAATCTAATGAGTTGAGATGAACATGTCATAACCGAACAAGTGAATACTGTTTTGATGGGTAGAAACCCTAGGTTGTGAACCATGTGACAAAAAAAACAGAAAACATTAAACCATGTATGTTGCGGAAAGTCAAAAATGAGAAATAAGGGAAACAAATATGTATACATGTAATTGTAAGCAAAATCCTGTTGAAATGGGAGATGAATTGAAGCATAAATTCAAACATTAGGAATTGTCCAAAGTAATGCAAATAAAAATCAAAGATAAACCCTTGAAGTATTTTAGTGATGAGGAGACTTGGCATACCAATTACATACTTGTGCTCTAGAGAGATACTTTGGTATGGCCATAACTCATTGACTCCTCGAGAGAAATATTTGAAGGAAATTTACAGTCGAGTGTGAGAAGTTACATACTTGTTCTCTAGAGAGATACTTTGGTATGGCCATAACTCACCGACCCCTCGAGAGAAATATTGGAAGGATATTTACAGTGGAGTGTGAGAAGTTAAAAAAATATAGCCAAATATTGTCTAAATAAAAACTACCTAGATTAATATGTGAGATGATGAGGGAACTACCTACATATTCACTTCAAATATATTCACTTCAAATTTGTCCGCAAAATGAGAATAGGAGAGGAAACCCAATTTAGGGTTAGTCGTAGTGGTTTCAGAGCTCGTCCACGAGGTCAAGAAGCACAACTTAGAGCGACAAGCGAAGAAAAAATACTGTAATTACCATTACAGTATTCCCAAATTGTGCACCACTGGATCAAAACCATTAAATCATCATGATTTTTCATATGACACGAACTTCCATAATTATTGAAGCATATAACCATCCAGACATTAACCCAAGTCAATTATAATCCCTTAGTTCTGTAACGGGAGGGGCTTATATTTGTTAAAAACACACATGACATAAATAAAGTTAAGATCCTTGCAAACTATATAAGTCGACAACATATCGATGAAATGGCCAAGGATTTAGAATTCACCAAAAAAAAAAATTACCTTATTGAGCATACACGTGTGTGGACCTCATTAGAAGTTTATATATACATGTTACATGAAAGTTTAAGGAAATTAAACTAAACATTTTTTTTCCTACAAAGAACGATGTGAACCATGAATATATTGGCAACACTTAGTAATTGATGGCGAATGTTTTACCCGTAAGTAAAAAAAATGATTTGAATAAGGTGATAGATATCTTAAATTAAATAAGATATTGTTTTTAATTATTAAATAATTGAATTTCTATATAGTATAATGATAGGAAAATTTGTTAGTAAACATCTATAGGTATCAATTTATAATAAACATCAAAATATATACTTCATAGTAGTATCAAATTGTTAAAATTTAAAAAACAAAAAAATTAAGTAAATTAAAGTTTTATTTTAATTATTCTTGTTATTCTTGTTAATTATAAAAAGAATGAACATATAAATTAATTATCTATACATTTGAAAAAATATGAAAATAAAGATTATAATTATGAATAGTTATCCCTAATTTAATATTAAAGCTTTTAATTTGTAAATAAGTTTTCTTACAATACCATGGGGCAATATCGCGGTTATCAATAGCACGTGCTCATAAAAAACATAGCTAGCTTGATATAACACTTTTTATATGAAATTCTCTTTTAGTTAAATTAATTAAGAAATTTAATTAAAAAAAGAAGAAATGCATAACTACTTTGGAGATAAATGTCAAACTTTGATTTGTTTATACTATTAGGAATATTCTAGAATATTTTATGGAAGTTAAATCTCAATTATCCATTTAATAATTATTGATAATTCAATTCAATTTGTAGAAGTATTATTCCAAAATAGACACATAGAATATTAAATATAGAGAGAGTCATTTATTTTCACTGTCTTTCTTATTTTTATTATAATATATTATTTTATTATTTTATTAGTTATTCACATTAATCACTAACAACTATTTCAATATCATCTTTCCTTCTTGTAACCGATTCAATTGTGTTTACTATGGAATATGTATTAATATTGATTGAGTGGATGGTAGAGATTAAACCTCCGAGAAATATTTTAGAATAATCTGATGGTTAAGAATCCTGATTCATGTTTTCTTCATATATTAAATCTTTTATATGAGATAATAATAATAATTCAAAATAAAGTTATAATTTATTTGATTTCAATTTTATTTTTCATCCAAGAAATGTGAGATGTATGATGAGATGAATGTTTTGTTGCTTATGAGCATTTAATAACCAATTAATTATGCCAACAATTATGTTTATTTTGGAATAGGTATTTTAGAGTTTTAATTTAGTTATCAATAATTATTAGGTAGATGGTAAAGATTTTATTTCATAGAGTATTCTAAAATATTCTGGTTAGTATACACATATCAAAAGTTGAGATTTATTTAGAAATTAGTTATATTTTTTAACTTTAATTAAATAATTCATTAATTTAAAAGAATGTCATATAGAAAGGTGTCATATGAAATGAATAGAAATAATGATTACTTTAGAATTGGTTTATTGGCTTAGATTGGGTTGTTGGATATTGTTAAGATATTAAGTCAACTACGATCTCCTAGTTTAGAATTAGTTGGATTTGATGGTTTGGGTTATTAAGTCGTTGGAGATTATTAAGATATTCTCTTGACCATAATCTCGTAATCTAGAATTATTTGGATTTGATTCCAAGTATAAAGGTATCATATTTTTTATTGAATATAAGTAACAAAATATTTTATGGTGTGTAAGTCATGTATTAATTTTTTTTGAAGTTATAATTTATTTCATTGTCATGTTTATTTATTTATTTTCTATATTGGAAACATGAGATGTGTCATGATGTAAGCATTTTAATGCTTATGGACACTCTTTTTAAAGTTATAATTTATTTGATTGTCATGTTTATTTTTTGTTTTTATATTGGAAATATGAGATGTATCATGATGTAAGTGTTTGATGTCTATGGGCAATTACTAGCTAATTAATTATGTTGATAGTTATGATTATTTTGAAATAGGTAATCTAGAATTTTAATTGAAATATCAATACTTATTATTATGTAGATTGTAAATATTTATTCTCATATAATATTTTAGTAATATACACAAATCAAAGGTTTAGATTTATTTTTAAAAGAGATATATCAATTTTCACTTTTAATTAAATTTATTAATTAAAAAAATGTCACATGGAAAAATGTATTAAGAAGCTATTATACACGTTTTTGGCGACAGTTTGGTAATTTTGATTTAAACTTATGGTATTGATCATTCATATCTGTAAAACAAAACCTATTTAATAATTAAACATTACCAAAATTAAATGAGCTCATTCTTTGATTAAAACCTTGTTCATGCTTTTAAAAAAATGTATTTATATAGATATATATAATTGATATATTAATTTTTTATTGATTAATAATAATCAATAAATATTAATGGCTGTATAAACATTTACCGAAATTTAATTCTACAATTATATTAATACATATTGAATAATGAATAACTTTTAGTACTTTTAATAAAAACTATTTTTATTTTCAAATTCTAATTTAATTCTTAATCATTGTAATTTCTTAATTTTCTTATATCTTCTAAATACCTAAAATTCTTCTACCCGTACGTTTAAACAATAATAATTATTTTTTAGGTAGCAATATGCCAACAGGGGGCAAAAATTATGTTTCCATTTGATATTTTATCTATTTTAATTATTTTCTATTTATATTTTGAATCTATTATATGATTAGGTGATTTATTTAAAATAGAGATATATTTTTTTTTAATATTTTAGGTGAGTTTCGGAGATATTTTTGTTTATTAAATTTTTGTTTCACAATATTTTTTTGATATTGAAATCACAAAATTTAATTAGTTTTTTTATAAAAATTGATATATTAAACTATAATTATAAATATTAGTCTTACAAAATTTAAAAAAAAAAAAATACTACTTAATATACACTCATAATTAATGTGTGATATAGCATAATTTATAAAAAAGAAAAAACTCTTTCTTAATATATACTCATAATTAATTTGTGATATATCATAATTTATATTATAAGACGGAAGTAATATACCTTTATGTTATATAAATCTAAGATATGGGCTGTTGAGATTTCTCAAAAGATCACGGCTTTGAACTTTCACAATACTGATTTTTAATATGTAATTATTGATATTCTTCGGTTATTGACGTGAATTCTTTCCTATATATGGAATGGTGGTAGCGGAGGAGATGCAACAGTTAGACCGAATATTAATTGCCGATGTTGACAAATACTTCAATGCACTATTTGCTAATCTGAGAGTGACACAGTGAACGCGTTTTTCGGTATTGATCTTTTCTTTCGTTCATACCACGCATTCAATTTGAAAGTGAACCATGTTTGGTTATGGTAGGTCAATCTTATTATTGTTGAATTCATTTACACCATTAAAAATATTATTCAAATATTTTATCAT
>APFE031611442.1:6086-53348 GCA_000404065.3 Pinus taeda
AACAAAGCCCTTTTACTATTTCCAATTGTTGTGGTGTTGCTCTAAAGAAGGTGTTGCTCTTTGTATCCTCATAATGTGCTATCATTTCCTCCATGAAAATTGACCACGTAACAAGTTTTTTTATGAGAAAAAAACCCTTTATACCATAAAATTTGATCTGGTTCTAAATATGAAGATGCAATACATACCTTTTGTAACAGTGGTACACCATGTAGATCAAAATATTGCTCCATCTGACGTATCCAATTTACTGGATCCTTTCCATCAAACTTCCTCATCTTGCTTTTTCTTGATTTTAGGAGCTCGATCTTGAAATGATTGTAACTATGTACTTTCAGATCTTTAAGTTCTGAAATTGCGACCTGAAATAGCCCTCTATGTCCTCTTTCCAATGCCACCATTCTGATCCAAATTGGATTCTCCAAGGAAGAGTTATCCCAAATCTCCCACAGTGACCTGATTATAGACTAGTTCAGTAGAGCGAAGTTGTATGATGTGCCACGAGTCACTGTTTCGACCTTTGTCTCTAACAAATACATAAACGAAACTACAGTCCGTCCTCTTTATGTACCTTCTTAAGAAATTTCAATCAAATTCTCAGAGAAAAAGTTATGACAATTTTCCTCAGGTCACCTGTTTGGAATGTAATTCAGGAGTCTGCAAAAGACCAACTTCCTCAGATCATATCTCCACAAATATAGCGCAAAAATCTTTTAAATTCAGACTCAAGCTTTAGTGCGATGTCTTCTCAAATGTATGTTTTTTTCAACTTCTGAAACATCACAGAAACAAAGTTATAGTGAAAATGGCACGATGATCTGTTTGGAGCAATGAAACCCTAGAATCCAAAGCTCTGATACCAAATGTTATGAACCAGCTCAAGAAAAGATAGATCAACGCCTTAGAATTCAGCCTCTTCGAGGGGGAAACCTCCTTTAAATTACATAAATGAACAATTATTGGATGATACAAATGAAAAGACCTCCTTTCTATATATAGGAGTCTAAGGGGTCATAACATAATCAGAGCCGACATAACAATAATAATGTAAGGGCACAATAATAACAATAGTGGCCTTCTATGGGGCACAATAGTAACAATATGGGTACATCAATATAATAAGTGGGTTGTAATAATAAAAATAAGGGGTTACACTAGTAGTATAGGCGCCTAACACTCACCTTAACTCTCCTTACCTTTATCAATTAATGTAATGTCCCAGAAAAAACAGTAAATATTTTATTTACCACTGTAAGAAAACAAACTGGATAATGTTGTTATTTTTCTATTTGGATTAATAATATTGTTAATTTCTAAAGTTAGAAAATGATTGAGTAATAACAAATTTGTAACTTCTCATAAAGAAGTTGGGAAAGAGGAAGTCGCTGGATGGAAAGCCCTAACTATCTCCCCTAACAGAAAACACTCCAAGGAAAAAGGGGTGTGGGGAGGAAAAACCACATTGTAGACTGTAGCCTTGCAAGCAAGCTTGGGGGGATATTTGGTCTCGAAGACGAATCTCATGGATGGGAGGATGACAAGCAGAGGTTGTAAAGGTGCCTGTGAATGTGGAGATCTATTGTACAATAGTACAGGTAAGAAATACCCTTTAACAACCATATGAAACAGAAAGCTAATGTGTTTGAATCATTGTGTGAGATGTAGCTGGAACTGACTCTCGAATTTGTAGATTATCTAAAATCTCTTAATAGTAGGAATATAAGAGTTATGTATGTAAACAAAATGAACATTTTCATTTACAAAAAAATAAAATAAAAAATAAATAAAAAATAAAAAAAATAAAATAAAAAAAAACCCATGCAATAGAAGTACTTTAGATTTAACTGGATCGTGCTTTTGATTTATTTACTGTTAGCAAATTGGTAGAGAAGAACATGCTGACAAAAACAGTTGGTCCTATCTATCTGACACCAAATAGGACCAAGATTCTACACAAGCAGAGATTTATTGGTAACAGTCAGTGGTAAGGTATGTCCAACCTGTAGATGACCTCTAGGGAATCTATGTAAATTACTTGTAAAAGAAACTAAGTTAAGAATCCTGAGCAAATTAGGAGCATGTATAAACATAATTTAAGGGTATCTTGTGTGAATCAAGCAACACAAAAATTAAATATCGTAGGACTATCATGGTATGCAAGCAAGAAAGATGGAAAAGGAATTAAAGACCTATGTGTAGCTTATGGCAAGCTTAATTCTGAGATAAGGAGTAAGCTACCCAAACAAAATGGTGCAAGACTTACCTCCAAAGCTGAATGAGAAGTGGTCCTACAGGCAGAGACCTTAGAACTGGAGTTTAGACCCAGAAGAGTACTCCAGTAGAAACCCTGCCTCTGAAAAACTAAGACCCTAAATAGCATTTTAAACAGCATTCGCGCTTGTGCTAGAACCTTGTAACCCCAAGAACCAAGACCATGGCGGAGGAAGCTCGGTATCCTATTCTATCCGCAGGGTATTAAAGATAACAAAAAGAACATAAGACATAGAATTAATTACAACAGTTCTATTAAATATTTAAATAATGGAAAATGCACTCTGAAATAAACTAGTTCCATGCAAATAGAACAAATAATGAGAAATCTGGTAGAAACCTTAATTTACCGGAAGAGCTTATAAGCATTCAAAAATAAGCATTTCCTATAAAAATTGAACTGTCAAACTGAAGTATTAACAATGTTGTAATATAAAACAAAAATCACGCATCACTATGAATATAAAATGAATGGAGCACATGTATTATTGTAAAGATATAACGAATGGAGCGCACGCAATTCTGCAAATTTAAATTACAAAAGGAGCATAGGTAAATCTAGCCATTTATAGAATAAAAAAGAACGAATATACATGTACCCAAGAATTTTACATCCACCATAGAATTGGCATCTTCATTAATAGAAAAACTTAAAGGTTCTCTGTTCATAAAAAAATCATCACATACTATACTTTGTCCTAAATAAAAAACCAATCTTCAGCTCATCATATTAAAGGGCGTCGCCCAAAAAACCCTAGACAAACCCAAAGATTGAAAAATGTTCTTGACTTTCCCAAAATAAAATATCCCCACCATGAAGCAATGTACTGCATGGACTGGACACAGAAAATTCCATATTAAACCAGAAGCAAAAGCCAGAGGAGGCTCCTCTGGTAATATTGAAACTCGAGACGAGGGACATCCACCACTTGGTCTAAAACTCAGGTGAAAAAGCCAAGTAGCTTACCCAGTATACATCGAACTCTCGAGATATGTAAGGAAGTTTTTCCACCTCTAACATAGTCATGACCCATGTTTTCCATTTCCTCCATACTTGCAAAAGGGAGAAAATGCATCAGAAGAAAACTTATGCGAGCTTGAAACAAATTAAACATTACAGTGCAGTCAAGGCGAAACCCTTACCTAGTAACTGGATTGGTTTTCGAACACTTCGGTTAGGAAACACCCTCAACCGTTTCTGAAATAGATCAGGTGCATACTGCTCAATCCTACAGGCTAGGCAACCTGCCAGAGGAGAGGAAAAGCATGGCGCCAAGGGAGAAGGGCACAAATGGAACGTGTAGCCCACAAGAAAGATGGAAAAGCCCTCTAGATAGCACCCAACCATTGGATTGAAGACTCTTCACTTGCACCGTTAATGTGTTAAAGGATCCCAAGGAGTCCTGACGTGGCCGCAATGCCAATCCCATCAACAAAGTAAAGACTTAAATGCAAGATGAACGGTGGAAGATAAGCTCGGAGCGTGAGCGGTATTACCCAGATTTGGAGTGAGTGATCATTTATTGAATCGGACAGGGGGTTGTCAACACCATAGTTAACGACAGCCTAGTGGTACAACTAAAATTCAATGAGCCATGCTAAACAATAGTTTCATAAATGTTAAATCCTGACTAAGGTCAAAACTGTAATGTTTACAGTCAATGTGATACTTCCTGTGTTTTAATTTTATTTTGTTATGTGTGGGTATTTTTAATTGTTATTTATATGAAGTTGTGACATGTGGTATCAGAGCCAAGTTACAAAAATATGACCTCTAGCAAATGAACTATATGTTAATTATTGTTTTCTTTTGGAATTCTAACTGTTGATATATTAATTGTTAAGTACTAAGGAACAGGACAATAGTAGTTTATAAGAAGAACAGATAGTGCGCCACCCAGGTATATGGCCAGTCTAGGGCCTGCAACTTTCTCTGAAAATAACCCTGAAATATGGCTACAGTTAAGAGAGGAGGCTCGTAGCATAAATCTTGCAATGCTAGAAATAATTCAAGAATTAAAAAGTGAAATGGCCCGCTTATGGGAGGACAACGCAAGAATAACCTTGGAACAGGAAAAAATTATGAAGAGCCTGTCTAATAGGCAAAATCAGTGCCAGACAATACCCAGCCCTAAATAGGAACAAATGTATGAAGAACAGGATTATCACATAGAGCACAAAGGACCAGTAGGTGGGGAGGAAATTCGATAGGAGAAATCGGATAATGCCTCTGAGCACCCCTCATCAAAAAGACAGCAAGTAGAATTGCAAGGGGAATTTCAGAAAATAAAACCCACACACTTCGATGGAGAATTGGAAGAAGTAGTCAAAGCCTGGCTTATTAAAATGAACAAATACTTCCAATTATATGAGTATGATCACAATCTAAAAGCCTGGTTGGCTATCTTCCAATTGCAAGGAAATGCCACTTTGTGGTGGGAGGAGGTCAAGATTGTACGAGGGGTGGGTGAACAAAGTATTACTTGGGAGAAGTTCCAAAAATACTTCAAGGAAAGGTATTTGATGGAATGATTTTACGATAATAAAGCGAGAGAATTTCACGACCTGCAGCTCAGAAAACAACCCATGGATGAGTTTATCACCTGATTTACCTCCTTCTTTCGATATGTACCATACATACATGAGGAAAAGGCTAAAGTACAGTGTTTTGTCAGTAGCTTACCCGTGGCAATGAGGGAGAGAATTGAGTTCGATAACCCAAAAATGATGGACGAGGTTATACGAAAGGCTAGGATATGTTACCAGCAAAGTAAGAAAAAAGGTGAAGTTTTGGGTAGGAAGTGGGTAGAAAACAAAGGTAATAAGATTTCTTTTGGCAATAAAGGAAATCAGGGCAGTGCTAGCAAGGGATTTACCAAAGGGCCAAACAATAGAAATCTACATAAAAACCAACTCAAAATTAAGCCACCATCTGAGTCAAGAATCAGTGAGAAAATTGGAAGACTCGATAATGAGGGAACAACAAGACCCCCCGTACAATGTTGGGGATGTGGGGTGCCACATTACGTCAAAAATTGTCCCCATCGTAAAGGCACTGAATAAGTTTCACAAATTCATGAGGAATCAATAGTAGGCGAAGTAGCCCAGAGCATTCTGAAAATTAATGTTGCTCTCAAAGACCATCAGGCAGAGTAACAACCAACTATGGTGGAGTTTGAAGGTAAGATTTTCTATCATACCGTATCTGTTTTAATTGATCTTGGAGCTACATTAAGTTATGTTATTCCTAAGGTTGTGGAATAATGTAAATTAGAGTCTGTCAAGTTTAAAAACCCTTGGCTAGTACAGCTGGCGACAGGGGCAAGAAGATGGGTATTGGCCAAGGTCAATAACTGCCCTTTGGAAATAGCAGGTCAACCTGTGATCGCAGATCTAAACATACTTCATCTTGGGTCCTATGACGTGTTGATAGGTGTGGATTGGCTGTAAAAATGCTAGTCCATTATAAACTATAAAACAAAAACTATTTACTACAAGAATGAGCTGGGAGAAGGGCAGGGGATGCAGGGCATCCTGAGGCCCATGCAAGTTCAGCCGATAACCGCCACTCAACTAGAAAAGTGCATCAGGAAAGGGTGTCAGGTTTATGCC
The DNA here is from genome assembly GCA_000404065.3 of Pinus taeda. Lineage (NCBI taxonomy): Eukaryota > Viridiplantae > Streptophyta > Pinopsida > Pinales > Pinaceae > Pinus > Pinus taeda. The sequence continues at coordinate 11,970 of APFE031611442.1, forward strand.
ATTTAGGTTGGTTATGCCAACTCAAAGGAAAAAACAACCACCTTGGATAGTATTCTTGTTGTGCAGGAATTCACAGATGTATTCCCTGAAGAGGTACCAGGACTACCACCCAAAAGAGACATAGATTTTACAATTGAATTGGTGCCAGGAGTAGCTCCGGTGTCCCAAGCCCCTTACTGATGAGCACACTAGAGCTCACGGAACTGAAAATGCAATTGCAGGAATTATTGGATAAAAATTACATCTGTCCCAGTGTGTCTCCTTGGGGAGCTCCCATGTTATTTGTCAAAAAGAAGGATGGAACCCTTTGAATGTGCATGGACTACCATCAATTGAATAAGTTAACAATTAAGAACAAGTACCCATTGCCCTAGATTGACGAACTATTTGACCAAGTAAAATGGGCAACTATATTTTCAAAAATTGACTTACGATCGGGATATCACCAGATCAGAATCAGAGAGGAGGACATAGCCAAAACTTCTTTTATAACCCACTATGGACATTATGAGTTTGTGTTATTACCCTTTGGGTTAACCAATGCTCTTGTGACATTTATGTGTTTAAAGAATAGCATATTTAATCAGTATTTAGATACGTTTGTACTAATATTTATTAACGATATACTGATTTATTCTCGAAATGTTGAGGAGTACAAGGAGCATCTCAGACAAGTGATGAAAACCCTCCGGAAACATCAATTATATGCCAAGTATAGCAAGTCTGACTTCTTTAAGGAACAAATTCAGTACTTGGGACATATTATCACTAAGGATGAAATTGTAGTGGACCCTGAGAAGATAAAGACCATAATGGAATAGCCAGTACCAAAGGATGTAGTGGATATAAGATCTTTTATGGGATTAACAAGTTATTACCAGCAATTTGTGGAAGGTTTCTCTAGAGTGTCCTATCCTATCACCTCCTTGCAAAAGAAAGGGAAATTTTTTAAATGGACCGCAGCGTGCCAAAAAAGTTAAGAACTGCTCAAGCATCTACTCACCACAATGCCTATATTAAGCATAGCAGATCTAGGGAAGGACTATGTGGTGTGTACAGATGCGAGTAAGGAAGGGGTAGAAGGGTGTTGATGCAAAAAGGTAAGGTAATTGCCTATGACTCTAGGAAATTAAAGGAGTGTGAGCATAAATATTCTGCTTACGACCTAGAGTTGGCAGCTATTATACACGCCTTAAAGATGTGGCGCCACTACCTGATGGGTAAAAAGTTTCTATTGATAATGGATCATCACAGTTTGACTAGTTATTTCATTTAGCCTACCCTAAATGCTAGGTAGGCATGATGGGTGGATTTCCTAAGTGGATTTGACTTTGAGATTAAGCATTTGAAAGTGAAAGAGAACCAGGTGGCAGACACTTTGAGTCGGAAAGTAAATTGCCTTTATGAAATTTCTTGCAACGAAGGGTAGACTACCTTCGATGAAATGATTAAAAAGGCAACAGAACAAGATTCAAAATATCAGCAAATAAAACAACAAATTCAGAATCCTACCAGCAAAGAAAATCATCAAGGTTACGCTATGGATGTTGCTGGCATTCTAAACTACAAAAAGAGGCTGTATGTGCCTAATCAAAATGACATTAAAAGCTTAATTTTAGATGAATTTCACAGAAGTCCTTATGTTGGACACCCATGGTATCAAAATATGATTACCGCACTCCGGAAAGAGTATTATTGGCAGGCATGAAGAAAGATGTAGTAGAATATTTGTCATGTTGCCTAGAATGTCAACAAGTTAAAGCAGAACATCAACATCCTACTAGATTACTACATCCACTACCAGTTCCGGAGTGGAAATGGGAAACCATCTCTATGGATTTCATAATAGGTTTACCCAAGTCAAAAAGAAGCAATGGTTCCATCATGGTGTTGGTGGAAAGATTGAGTAAATCAGCCCATTTTATTCTGGTACAATCTACCTACAAAGTAGTGCAGATTGCCCAAATTTTTATGCAAAATATTTTCAAATTGCATGGGCTACCAAAAACCATAATATCTGACCGTGATGTGAAATTTACCTCAACTTTCTGGAAAACTCTATTTAAAGGGCTAGGGACTCAGTTAAATTTTAGTACTGCTTATCATCCCCAAACAGACGGGCAAATTGAGTGAGTGAATCAAATAGTTGAGGATATGCTGAGGACATATGTAATGCAACAAACCTCTAAATAGGAGGACTATCTACACTTGGTGGGATTTTCATATAACAATGGTTATCATACTTCCTTGCAGATGAGCTTGTTTGAGGTTTTGTACAGACGGAAATGCTGCACACCCTCCAGTTGGAGGGGACCAGAGGACAAGTTAATGCTGGGGCCCAAAATGTTAAAAGAAATGGAGGAGTTGGTCAAAAAGGTATGATCCAACTTGAAGGCAGCCCAAGATAGCATGTTGGAAATAATACTGAGAGGGGGGGGGGGGGGGGGGAATCAGTATTATCAAATCAGTTACTTTTCATTTTTCATACTCAGATTTATATACGCGTCTTCAGTTCAGTATATCCACGTATATACGCGACTGTATTAAATGAAACCAGTATTCATGCAATAATCTTATGATTCAGTTAGCTTATCTTCAGTAAATGCATCAAAACATTATTAATCACATTAACAGTAAACTGGTGTAGTAAAATAGTACAGATCATCACACATAATAAGCACACATGAACACCATGATATAAGGTGGAAACCTAATGTGGGTGAAAACCACCTGCTGCAATTTGTTTCTATCTTCCTTTAATAAGAAACTTCTTTTACATTGTACTGGTGCAGTCCTTTATCAGTACGCAAGCTTCTACCTATAGAAGGCTACAACCTTCTTAGCTCTTGTACTAGTCGTTCCATTTACTAGTACGTAGGTGCTGGCCTACTGAAGGCTCCAACCTTCACTCGTTTTCCAGCTACTCCTGGAAGGGAGCTACAACCCCCTGGCTCTTGTATTGGCCAATATGTTTACCAGTACGTAGGTGCTGACCTACGATCATCTAGGGACCACGTTTCATACATTTTCATACTGGATCCATAAAACAATCACCATTGCAATACAACCTGCATCATTAATCTCTGAATCACCCAATACTGAACCCTGTCAACAACACAGTCACAGACTACATAACTCTGCAACAACAACCAGATCCAATAGCAACTTCAAATATCATAACTGTATACGCTACTTGGACGAACCCAATCCGCGTGTATACGCACTTTTACCAAAGACAGACCGTGTATAGATCTACAAATTCTACCTCATAACTTCGCTACTATTTCAAACATCAGAACATACCCAGATCATAACATTCATACAATAAACATGCATCAATAGATCTAGTCTATCCATACTCAAAAGATAATCATTCCAAGCCTTGAGATCCCGATCCGTTGTTCATCATCCTTCACATGAGTGCCTCTTTGGTTCAGATCAAGCAAGACATCACCAACCCATTACCAGCATCTAGATCTCACACTTTATCAGATGTTCATTATTTGCTCACTCTTTTCCCACATCTTGGCCTAATGATCTTCTCCTTATATAGGTTTAGGCTTCTCTCAATACCATGGTCCAAAACCATGTAGAACCAATACCTTGGACCCAATAACTAGGGTCAACACTTCAGACCAACTACCATGGACCAATACCAAAATACCATGGACCAAATACCACGGACCAAAACTTAGTTTTCTGACATGTACGCGCCTATCCTTCTGTGAAACTGCGTGTGTACATATACGTGCTTTTTGCTCTGATTACCCGCGTATATACGCACTTTCATCACGGTCAACCTGCGTATATCTCTCTTTTGATCTACTGCTCTAGATCTGCCATTAAATTAAGTTGCCATCACCTGTATCAAACCTCTGAGTGAGTTGCCATCAAGGACAACACCTGAATCATAATGCCAACAAGGAAAACGATTTTTGCCAATAAGAAGAGAATTTTTAAAGAATATCAAGTAGGGGATCATGTGTATGTGAGGATTCAAGCAAAAAAGAGTGCGTTACAATGGAGTAGATGCACCAAGCTAGCACCTCAGTTTTTTGGACCATTCCAAATTCTTACAAGGATTGGGCCAGTGGCATACTAGCTCGCCTTACCAAGCCATATTCGGGTCCACAATGTCTTCCATGTATCAGTATTGAAAAAAATATGTTTATGATCCTAAGCACATAGTCAGTTGGCAAGATGTACATGTAAAAATAATCTTAAGTAGGTCAGTTAAATTGCAATGTTAAAGACAAAAATGACTTCAATTTTGTTGTTTTAGGTCGAACCAGAAGGAGAATTCTTGGTCGAACCGTAGAGTATTATTGAACAGAGAGAAGTAATGTTGCGGAAAAAAGACATCATCCAGGATAAAGTGCAATGGAAGCACATTGGGCCGGATGAGGCCACCTGAGAGGATGAACAACTCATGAAAGAAGCTTATCAAAAGCTGTTTGAGGCTGAAACAGATCGGGACAATGTTTGCTTTTGAGGTGAGAAGATGTAATGTCCCTGGAAAAACAGTAAATATTTTATTTACCACTGTAAGAAACAAATTGGATAATGTTGTTATTTTTTTGTTTTGATTAATAATATTGTTAATTTTTGAAGTTAGGAAAATGATTGAATAATAGCAGATTTGTAACTTCTCATAAAGAATTTGGGAAAGAGGCAGTTTCCGGAAGGAAAGCCCTAACTTTCTCCCCTAACAGAAAACACTCCAAGTAAAAAGGGGTGGTGAGATGAAAAATCATGTTGTAGGGACAAATGGTCAGAGGGAAAAAGGAAAAGGAATGTTAAGTCTGGTGAGGACCAGATAGCATTAACACTGTGTGCGAGAAACTTCCTGAAGACTGTAGTCTTGCAAGCAAGTTTGGGGGAGATTTGGTCTCGAATACGAATCTCATGGACGGGAGGACAACAAGAAGAGGTTGTAAAGGTGCCCGAGAATGTGGAGATCTGTTGTATAGTAGTACAGGTAAGCAATACCCTTTAACAACCATATGAAACAGAAAGCTAATGTGTTTGAATCATTGTGTGAGATGTAGCTGGAACTAGCTCTCGAATTTGCAGATTATCTGAAATCTCTTAATAGTAGGAATATAAGAGTTATGTATGTAAACATAATGAACGTTTTCGTTTTCAAAAAAAAAAACGCAATAGAAGTACTTTAAAGTTAACTAGATCATGCTTTTGATTTATTTAATGTTAGCAAATTGGTAGAGAAGAACATGCTGACATAACCGATTGGTCCTATCTATCTGACATCAACTAGGACCAAGAGTCTACGCAAGCAAAGATTTATTGGTAACAGTCAGTGGCAAGGTATGTCGAACCTGTAGATGACCTCTAGGGATTCTATGTAAATTACTTGTAAAACTGACTAAGTTAAGAATCCTGAGCAAATTAGGAGCGTGTATAAAAATAATTTAAGGGTATCCTATGTGAATCAAGCAATACAAAAATTGAATATTGTAGGACTATCGTGGTATGCAAGCAAGCAAGATGGAAAAGGAATTAAAGACCTTTGTGTAGCCGATGGCAAGCCTAACTCCAAGATAAGGAGTTAGCTACACAAACAAAATGGCGCAAGACTTACCTCTAAAGCCGAATGAGAAGTGGTCCTACAGGCAGAGACCTTAGAACCGGAGTTTAGACTCAAAAGAGTACTCCCGTAGAAACCCTCCCTCTGAAAAACTAAGACCCTAAATAGCATTTTAAACAGCGTTCATGCGTATGCCAAAACATTATAACCCTAAGAACCAAGACCATGGTGGAGGAAGCTCGGTATCCTATTCTCTCCGCAAGGTATTAAAGAAAACAGAAAGAACATAAGACACATAATTAATTACAACATTCTGTTTAAGTATTTAAATAATGGAAAATGCACTCTAAAATTAACTAGTTCCATGCAAATAGAATAGGTAATGAGAGATCTAGCAAAAACCTTAATTTATTGTAAGAGGTTATAAGCATTCAAAAATAATCATTTCCTATAAAAATTGAATTGTCAAACTGAAGTATTAACAGTGTTGTAATATAAAACTAAAAGTATGCATCACTGTGAATACAAACAAATGGAGCGCATGCATCACTGTGAATATAAAACGAATGGAGCACATGTATTATTGTAAAGATATAACAAATGGAGTGCATGCAATTCTGCAAATTTAAATTACAAAATTAGTACATGTAAATCTAACCATTGACAGAGTAAAAAGGAACAAATATATATATTTTTATATTTATATATTATATATATTATATATATATATATTATTATATATATAACTCGAGAAGTTTACATCCACCATAGAGTTGGCATCTTCACTAATAGAAAAACTTAAAGGTCCTCTGTTAATAAAAAAAACATTACATACTATACTAAGTCCTGAATAAAAAAACTAAACCAATCTTCAACTCATCATATTAAAGGGCGTAGCCCAAAAAACCCTGGACAGACCCAAAGATTGAAAAATGTTCTTGACTTGCCCAAAAGAAAAGATCCCTACCATGAAGAAATGTATTGAGTGGACTGGACACGGAAAATGCCATATTAAACCAGAAGCAAAAGCTAGAGGAGGCTCCTCTGGTAAGACTGAAACTCGAGACGAGGGACATCCACCACTTGGTCTAAAACTTAGGCGAAAAAGCCAAGTAGCTTACCCGGTATACATCGAACTCCTGAGATATGTAAGGAAGTTGTTCCACCTCTAACATAGTCGTGACCCACGTTTTCCATTTCCCCCATACCTGCAAAAGGGAGAAAACATATCAGAAGAAAACTTATGCAAGCTTCAAACAAATTAAACATTACAGTGCAGTCAAGGCGAAACCCTTACCTGGTAATTGGATTGGTTCACGAACACTTCGATTAGGAAACACCCTCGGTCACTTCTGAAACATATCAGGTGCATAGTGCTCAAGCCTACAGGCCAAGCAACCCGCCAGAGGAGAGGCAAAGCATGGCGCCAAGGGAGAGGGGCACAAATGGAATGCATAACCCAAAAGAAAGATGGAGAAAGCCCTTTGGATAGTGCCCAGTCATTGGATTGAAGACTCTTCACCTCCACCGTTGATGTGTTGTAGGATCCCGAGGAGTCCTGACATGCCTGCAATGCTAATCCCAGAAATAAATGCAAGATGAACGGTGGCAGATAAGCTCAGAGCACGAGTAGTGTTATCTAGGTTTGGAGTGAGTGATCATTTATTGAATCGGATAGGGGGCTGTTAGCACCACAGTTAACAACAGCCTAGTGGTACAACTAAAATTCAATGAGTCGTGCTAGACAAAAGTTTCATAAATGTTAAATCCTAACTAAGGTTAAAATTTTAATGTTTATAGTCGATGTGATAATTCCTGTATTTGAATTTTGTTTTGTTATGTCAGGGTATTTTTAATTGTTATTTATATGGAGTCGTGACAATTACCTTTCATTTCTTGGTTGTAGGAAAAATGGTTGTCCTAGTTTATACACCAAAAAATAAAACCTAAAACATGTGCAACTGAGAACTAAAACCTAAAAGCAAAAATTAAAATCTAAAACTAAAACCTAAACGTAAAACTAAACATGAAAACTAAAACCTAAACGTGAAACTAAATTTACAACTAATACTAAAAGATATGAGAATAGCAAGAAAATATAAAACTAAAACTAGAAAAAGTCTATGGATGAATAGTAAAATATAATTAAAATTTTCATTGATTACATAATGGCTTTAATAAAAAATAAATAAATAAATCAATCTATATGTCAAAATTATAAAATATAAATTGTTTTACATTTAGTAAATTAAGAGGTAAAACGAAATGAAAATCTTGAGAAATACAAAGTTAATTGAAAAATAAAATAAAAAAAAGATGGTTCACCTCATAAATTATTATTTTAATAAAAATCTAAAAGAGTGCCCATAATCTTAGAAGCTATTTTGCATGATTCCAAGCTTAAAGTCTGGTAGGAGCTCTATCATAGATTTGCATATGTTCAATTTTTGTTGGGATTCAGACTTGGTGCATCCATATTTTAGACTTATGCATCCTTATTTTTTTAGGGGTTTCATATTTTTTAATCTTATGCAAATTGCCATATCCAATCATCTTGTACTAAGTTGTGGTACATGATTTGAATACATACCTCTAGCTTATTTAATATGACAGAAGAGTTAATTTCAAAATATATTTTCCTAAGATTCCCAAATTATAATTAAGGCGTGTGCAAATTATAGAATCAAGAACTTTATCAATTGTGATCATTGACACTACCATAGAAACATAAATTGTATTTTCTTGGAAATTGAGTTTTCCTATATAGCCAACACATGAATAAAGAACTCTATCCATTGTTATCATTGGGGCTATCTTCTAAACATAATTTTTTTTTATTGACAATTGATTTTTCATATATATCCAACATATGAATAAGAGAGGGAAAAAAAAAAAAAAAACTCAGAAAGACATTAAGAGATGGATTAAGTATTTAATAAAACATGTGCATTTAATAGGATACAATAATACCAATGTTATTAATCATTTGCAATTAGCTACATAGAGATTGATATATATATATATATATAGTATATATATATAATATATATATATATATATATATATATATATATATATATATAAGAGAAGAGAGAGAGAGAGAGGAGAGAGAGAGAGAGAGAGAGAGAGAGATAAGCAAATAATGAATATAAATTTACAATTTGTTACTTACTACATCTTGTTAGTTAAAAATAAATTCACATGTGTTCCTAATAGAAAGATTACTTGCAAAGTATTGAACAATCCACAAATTATTCTAAGTGATATAGAGATTTCCTTATTCATGATTGTGGTCCTTGTTCACAATTTCCATGAATTAGATCAACAAGAAGGAATTAGTATCATATATAACAACTAAAAAACACATGAATCAAACAAATACTAGATTGGGAAAACAAAATACAAGGATATTTCTACAAATAAGTGAAACAAAAGGCACATATTGATTCTTTTAACTAATGTACATTTTAGGTAATAATTTATACTTATCAAAATCCCACAAGACTTGACCAAATACCATTTTAGCTAGCCAATAATTTAATTATAAGAGTTAAGGGATACATTTATGAACTAAGGTATCTAAGTTTTTTAATAAGAAAGATGTTTCTCTAAGACAAACAAAACCTATGCTAAGTAACATTGAATGGCACCTAAACCAAAGAATCCAATTCCAATTAAGGTAATGGGTCCAGCCTTATTAACCATTCATTAACGAGTGGGTGAAATCAATGGTAATTTAATTTTAAATGTTATTCTTTGGTTTGAAACTAAAACCTATTAATATGCTTTTCATATGTGAAAAGAATGGATAAATAAATACTTCTTATATATTCTTTTAAGTATATATTTTCATTATGATGTTAATTCTACAATATGGAAAATATATTTTTAGTTGTTGTAAGAGATTGAGTATATCTAAGTTATTTGAAGGTTTTTTTTAGCATACTTTTTAATTTTGTTGTTGAACATTGTCTTTCCATGATTTTCTTTCAACATGTAGAATTTATTATGAATTTTAACAAAAAAATTATATTTTTAGAAAATTCAAGGCCACAATTGATTCTCAATATGAATGTTTTGGACATTTCATTTCACTGGAGCAATTTTTGAAAACCACTATACACACATGTATATATTCTAGAGATATGCATTTTGTTGTCTTGATCCAAAAATTTTGTCTTTTTCTAATGCACATGGTAGTATTTTTAGTTCTATGTGAGGTTGTCATATGACCACTAATTCAAATAAATGAAAATATCCATGAAGAAAGAGGTTATGAAAGGTAAAGAAATATTCAAGACTTGTGAAATCTTGCTGGTGAGTATCCCATGGAAAAGTAGTCATAACACACTTCACTCAGAACTAAAAATGCATTTGAAATTTTTTTATTTATTAAAACTTAAGAGAGAAAAATACACTAGAATGGTACTTAGAAATTAAAATCCAAGCATTCAAATTGGAAGCGAGTGAGAATCATTAATCTTCTAAGAACTAAATAATTGTGTGAAAAATCATAATTACAACTTATCCATTGAAAAATAATTGTAGGATTACAATGAGTATGGTGGCTTGTGGAACCTTTCCTTAATCAGGAGCTCAGGAACAAGTGTCGTAAAATGGTCAAAAATGAAAGTCCTCAAAACTGGCTAGAACCTAAACGACCGGATAGAGCTCGTCCTCATTCTGGCACTATAAACGGTTCGAAAAACGGTCGTCGTATGAGAAATTTATGCCAAAAACAAAATCGCCTAATGACCCTTAATTTTTGAATTTAAAAAATAAATAAATAAATTAAAAAAAAAAAGAATATTCTGTATAATATTCTTTAGAATATTCCAAGGAATATTCCTTCTAAGAAGAAAATCAGAAGCTGCCACGTGGCAGGCCCGAAGGCCGCCACGTGGCCCAGGGTGACGTCAGCAAAGGCATATGCATTTAAAATTTTTTGGTTTGGACAACTTGTGGTTTGAACCCACGACTTGTTCGGCATAAATTCAACAACTTACCGTTGTGCCACACACCTTAGTCTTGTTATGTGGGTGGTGGGAATGTGTTATAAAGCTTGTTGTTGTTTAAGGCGGAAACCATAGCGGGCCAACCCCCAAGGGCCAGCCCCCGTTCACATGACCATACCATGCAACCACTACCCAGAATCGGTGGTCAGTTAGCGGCGGATTTGGCGAAGCACCAAATTTGGGCGGTCCCGCCATATTTGGTGGGCTTATCTGGCCATAACTAAAGTCTAACTAGAGTTTTTCAAGGGAAACTGGCAGTTGGGAGTAAATGGCCATAACTTTGGCTAGGAAAGTCTGTTTTGGACGAATTTGTTTTCGATTTTGGGTCTCTTCAACCTTTTGAAGCCATTGGAATAGGTCTCACAGCCATCTGAGGTCGTTTAAAGGTCTTTTTAGCTTCGTGGAAGTTCCAGGAGCCACTAGGGCCAAATCAGTGTGGGAGCTGCATTGGGAATTTTGTAGCCAGTGAATGTGGAACGAAGGTCATTCTTGAAGGTTTTTAGAATTATGAATCCATTTCTACAGCTTTTTTTTCCTGTTGAGGCATTCTTCTCACTATTTAGCTTTAGGGAAGCTTTCAGGGCCACCAGGGCCATTTCAGTGCTTGAGCTGTTTGGGGGCTGTGTTCATCCGTTTTTGGTGATTCAAAAGCCTATGTCTGCTATTTTCGACCTTCTAAGTCTAATGGAAGAGGTTTCAGAACCAATTGAGGTCATCTTCACCTCGAAATTCTCCATGCAAATTTAAAGGGCCACTAGGGCCAATTGGGGGAAGTACTGCATAAGGTACAATTTCATTGTTTTAGTGCTTGGGAAAGAGCATGTTTAGCTAATACCTATCTTCTGATTCTATATTTACAATTAGATCTATATTTCGAGACACTCATATTCTTGTATTAGCCTTTGTAGCATTTTTAATACAAGAGGACAAGCCTAGTTGGAGAGGCTTGGTCCAATATACGTAGCCCAGAAGGGGTGAACTGCTTTATCATTTTCATGTCTTTATTTGCTGAAGATGATATGCTAAACAAAACTGATATAAAGTGTTAAACAGAAAATATACATAACTTGCATATACACATAATCACCTATTCAGCTACAGAAAGTTAATTGTCTTATTCCGGAAGACATCAAACTTCAAGTATGTGCATGTCAAAGACTTCTAAGTGTTTACTTTGTTATTTCTTTAGGCAGAGCCTGTAGAGGGCTAGGTAGCCTCTGGAACTCATCCTCTCTTTAGAGGTGACATGTCCAGTGAATTCCCCTACAGTCTATCTCTGTATGAGAAATAGGAAGTTTTCACCTTTTTAGAGGTCACTTGGAGTGTATAGCTCACATTTGCAATTATAGGAAAATGGATACCTTGCACCCTTAAACAAGTACATTCCATTTTTAAATCAGATGGTATCAGAGCTAGGTTGAGCATTTGATTGTGCAAAAGGTGTTAAAGCAGTGTAAGAGATTGACTATTTTATTTGTTGCAAATGGTTGCTTGAAGAAGGAGGGCTTTTTGTTTGCCATTTGGTTAAAGCTTGTCATTTGATTAAAAGCTTTGAGAACTCTTATTTGGAAGTTTCTTTTGTTTAATTAACCATTTACATAATGTCAACTTCTTCCACAAGTGAAGGTTCCTCCTTCACAAAATTCTTCAATGATGACATGAAGAATGAGTCCGTTAAGGTGAAGGACATGGTGCAGATTCTCATTGAGGATCAAAGATAAAGTGTTAAGCTTCAAGCACAATTGTTGGCTATGAAGGATGAGAAGGAAAAAATTCTCCAAATATTGCATGACATGGAGAAACCACTCCTTCATGCTCAAGAAGCTTTGTCCAAGAAAATACATGAGGATGAGGTAAATCATTCAAACTTGTCTTCAATTTCCTCAATTGAAAAATGTGTCGGTTCTTTTGAGAAACATACCAGTGGCATAGGGTCCAAATTAATGTTTAAGATGGGCTATCAAGAAGGCAAAGGTTTGGGCAAGCATGCACAAGGCATGGTTGATCCTATTTCAGTTGTGGAGTGACCCAAGAATGTTGGTCTTGGATATGAACAGTTTAATGGTGAAGAATTCAAATTCTTGCATGCATGTGATGCAAATTTAAAAAGAACATTTATCCCAAGTTCTCAAATGAATATATGCCAAAACTGTTTTAAGAATGATTGCCATTGTTTTAAGCCATCATTGCAGCAAGTAGAGGGTAAACATGTCACTTATGGCGAGCATGAAAATGTAAACAATTTTCAAGACAAGCACAGTGATGAAAGTCTGAAAAGGAAAGTTGTCTCCTCTACTAGTTCATTGTCTCTCGAAGACAAAAAGGATGGACATTCTATGCAGCAAACGAGGAAGTTTTGTTGCACATTTTGTGGTGGATTTAACCATGTTGCTTCAAGATGCTGGTTGAGAAAGAAAGCACACATGAAGCAGGTGAGGCAAAGAAAACCTTCTCAGAAAGTGCTTGAAAGTTGCAAATTTTGTCAAAAGAAGGGACATCATGTTTCTCATTGTTGGACCTTGCATCCAACAAGTCGTCCAAAGCACATGCAGCTTGAGGAAAAAAACATTGGCGCAAGTGGATCTATGGATTCCATTATCGATGTGGAAGATTCACATGAAGAACTGCTGCTGTAACAAAAAACGCCATTGAAGTGGCTTGGTAAGAAGTGGATGGACTTCTTGACACAGTAAGACATACTCCTTTTGTACATACAAACTTTGGATGTATGCATGTGTTTTTATGTTGTTGCAAAAAATTTTGCCATGAATGTAAAAGCTGAGTATGAGACTCACTCTATCATAGTGAAAGTTATACTCATTGCAGCTTTGAAAGTACATGTACATGTGATCGAGGATATTGTACTTTTGATTGTACTTAAGAGAAAGTTGAAACATGAACTGCATGCATGAGAATGATATGCATAAGCATAGGGATCATGATGATTTCCTTGTATTTTAAACATGTATGTGTGATTAACTTGAAGGGTTGATTACTTTGTTTTTAACCATGCATGTAATGTAATATTGACTTGGAAAAAGTTAATTTGATCTCCAAGATTGTAAAGATGAGAAATGATGAAGTGTTTCATCTTTGTAAAAGCCTTCTCATTTGGGGCAACTATTCTTCTCGAGCGGAGGTGCCATGGATGGGCATCGTGACAGTTGGCAAGCCCACATATTCAGAGGAATATTTCAGCACATATATCAGCAAGTTTCATTGTTGGTTCCTACAATTTTAGACTTGTCTAGTGAAAGAACTTGGTCGAGATTCGACGAGTACTTGGCTTATGCAGGGAAAAGTCGCCATGACGACAGTTGGCAAGGCAGGACATTTTGGCATCAGTATGCTCTTTTGGCTGAACTGAAAAGGATATTTATGTTCCTCAAGTGATGTACAGTTCAGTTCAGAGATTCAGTGAGCTTTTGGGGACCAAAAGCCTTCTCATTTGGGAGGTGTGATCAGGAGCTCAGGACCAAGTGTCGTAAAATGGTCAAAACTAAAATTGCTTAGAACTATCTCAAACCTAAATTACTGGATAGATCTCGTCCTCCTAATTTCGGTGCCGCAAACGGTTCGAAAAACGGTCGCCGTATGAGAAAGTTATGCCAAAAACAAAATCGCCCAATGACCCTTAATTTTTGAATTTTTTTTTAAATTTAAAAAAGAATATTTTGTAGAATATTCCTTAGAATATTCCTTCTGAGTAGCAAATCAAAAGTTGCCATGTGGCAGGCCTGGAGGCCGCCACATGGCCCAGGGTGACATCAGCAAAGGCATATGCGTTTAAAATTTTTTGGTTTGGTCGACTTGTGGTTTGAACCCACGACCTATTCAGCATAAATTCAACAACTTACCGTTGCGCCACATGCCTTAGTCTTGTTATGTGGGTGGCGGGAACGTGTTATAAAGCTTGTTGTTGTTTAAGGCGGAAACCAAAGTGGACCAGCCCCCAAGGGCCAGCCCCCGTTCACATGACCATACCATGCGACCACTACCCAGAACCGGTGGTCAGTTAGCAGCGGATTTGGCAGAGCACCAAATTTGGGCAGTCCCGCCATATTTGGCGGGCTTATCTGGTCGTAACTAAAGTCTAACTAGAGTTTTTCAAGGAAACTGGCAGTTGGGAGTAAATGGCCATAACTTTGGCTAGGAAAGTCCGTTTCGGACGATTTTTTTTTTTTTGGGTCTCTTCGACCTTCTGAAGCCATTGGAATAGATTTCATAGCCATATGAGGTCATTTGTAGTTGTTTTAGCTTCATGGAAGTTCCAGGAGCCACTAGGGCCAAATCAGTGTGGGAGCTGCATTGGGAATTGTGCAGCCAGTGAATGTGGAACGAAGGTCATTCCTGAAGGTTTTCAGCATTTTGAATCCATTTCTACAGCTCATTTTTCCTGTTGAGGCATTCTTCTCACTGTTTAGCTTCAGGGAAGCTTTCAGGGCCACCAGGGCCATTTCAGTGCTTGAGCTGTTTGGGGGCCGTGTTCATCCGTTTTTGGTGATTCAAAAGCCTATGTCTACTATTTTCAGCCTTCTGAGTCTAATGGAAGAGGTTTCAGAAATAATTGAGGTCATATTCACCTCGAAATTCTCCATGCAAGTTTAAAGGGCCACTAGGGCCAACTGCGGGAAGTACTGCATAAGGTACAATTTCACTGTTTTAGTGCTTGGGAAAGAGCATGTTTAGCTAATTCCTATCTTCTGATCATGTATTTACAGTCAGATCTATCTTTCAAGACATTCATATTCTTGTATTAGCCTTTGTATCATTTTCAATACAAGAGGACAAGCCTATTTGGAGAGGCTTGGTCCAGCAGACATAGCCCAGAAGGGTGAACGGCTTTATCATTTTGATGTCTTTATTTGCTAAAGATGATATGCTAAACAAAACTGATATAAAGTGTTAAACAATAAATATACATAACTTGCATATACACATAATCACCTATTCAGCTACAGAAAGTTAATTATCTTATTTCGCAAGATATCAAACTTCAAGTATGTGCATGTCAAAGACTTCTAAGTGTTTAGTTTGCTATTTCTTTAGGCAGAGCCTGTAGAGGGCCAGGTAGCCTCTGGAACTCATCCTCTCTTTAGAGGTGACATGTCCGGTGAATGCCCCTACAGTCTATCTCTGTATAAGAAATAGGAAGTTTTCACCTTTTTAGAGGTCACTTGGAGTGTATAGCTCACATTTGCAATTATAGGAAAATGGATACCTTGCACCCTTAAACAAGTATAGTCCATTTACAGATCATTCCTCCTCACAAATAATCTTGGTTTGCCTTAATTTTTTTCACTTGGGTGGGAAAGTGCACTAGATGGTCATGATAACTAGGAATTGCCATTAGTAAATTAATTCACATGTGCTTGGCAAGTCCTATTATGGCTGTAGATATATTCAACTATCCTAGAAAGAAATTTATATTGGTACATATGTATTTAAATTCTAGATTGAACTAGATATTATTTATTAAATTAACAGAGAGTGAAAAACTCGAGAAATTATCTGAGAATTCCAAAAAACATATGGAAGAACACAAGAAATTATCCAAAGAGACATATAACATGAGTCTTAAATTAGGTTGCTAGAGACTCTTTAAATAATTTGTTTGGTAGTCCACATTTTTTTAACTAGATTTCCTAGGGCACTTAACTTAAAGAGTACAATGAGGTTTCACTTTTTCACTTTCACAGTCAGAGTGGAGCAAAAGGAGATCCTTAAAAAAGATGGGAGATTTTAAAAATATGTCAACGATCTCTTGTATATGTAGGCACACAATGCTATTCAATATGATAAGAACATCTAGACATTAACAAATTATTTTTGAAATATCTCATATTAGTTAAGGATTTGGTTTTGCAATCTCTCATATTAGTTAAGGAGTTGGTTTTGCTCCACTTCTCCCATGAAAGAACCTTCCAAACTTGATGAAAGGTTGTAGTCTACATAGTGTTGGAGGTCTCCTGTATGATGGTAGTGAATTATGCTAATAAGAAATTTAGATTGGGAGATATGTAATTAAATTGTATTATTTAATTGAAGATTTCTAATTAAAATTATAATATACATCTACATTTATATATTTATATATAGATTGGAAGGCTTGTGACAACGATCACTTCTTTCCATCAGATCACCTTCAAGCCTTTGGAATACCTACTACTTTCTTATATTATAGAGTTGGGGCTTGCTACGTGTTTGTGTGTTGGGGTAAATGAACCGTGATGTCTTTTTTCTGATCTCTCAATTGGAGTCTATGGAATAAGAAAGAAATTTGATTTGCATTTATTTTAAGTGGAGAAATCGGATCCTTCTGTGGCATGTCCTTATTTAAAATGGATCTATGCTAGTAAATATCTTAATTCAATGTTAATTTCAAAAAGTGATCGTGCATACAATAATGCCATAAATTTGTATCTCATACACATGATAATTCATTATGGTTATTTCTTGAGCAAATATGTCAACAATCTATAAGCATGAGCAGTATCATATATTACATTCCCATAATAGTGCAATTGGTTGAATTTGCATGGAACTCAACTTTTGCTCATAGAAGTGATTTCCAATATACGAAAGGTTTCTCCAACTAAACCAAAGTGTACCAATTGACATAGAATCCCAATTGATAACAAAGGAGCATGAAAAGTTATAGTAATTGTTTTCATGTGCTCATCATTGCTAGGCATAATCAAATATGCTACTTAAAGGAAATAAGAGTACATCATATAAGATATGAACACCTTTCATTTCCTGAGCAATCAAATCTTCATGTAACCAATGGATTATTCGTACTTCAATTGATTATGCAACTCCCCCTAAGTTTATGCACTCGTATACTTTCTATTTTATTTCCTACCATATGCCCTCTAGATTTTTCTGAACAACTGATCCTATGGACCTGTTCTAAACTTTATGTCCCTTATTACTCCATTCTTATATTATAACCCAACTTCACCATGCAACATGAAATGTTGTTTTTCACTCCCCCTTAGATGATTCTCACTACACTTAATATTTATCTATAATTTTGTTATGTATAAATACTAATGAATCCATTAGAATAACAAAAAATTAGCTTCATGTTTCCTCCAACATTCAGATGCACCTCTTTTTCTATTTCTTCTTGATGCTTGCATCGAAATTTGACTTCACATGAACCCATACTCTTCTTTACAATGAGGAGAATCGACTCCCCCTAAGTAGATTATTCTTGTTTTTCTTGATCCACACCTTGGTAATATAGAATTAGAAATTGACCACATAGTTTCATGTGAGAAATTTGTGTCTGAGATGTTTTCTAACAAGAGCATTAAATTTTACCTTCTCATTTAGATTCCTCTGAGTAAGTTCTTTCTTTTTGTTAGGTTTTCTTGAGAAAATAAGAAACATACTCTTCCATTCACGTATTAAGTGATTTGAACCTTTGTAGTCTTTATGAAACTTGTCATTTAATTTGTAGTGACATAGGGGCAAATTGTATTTCACCTTTATTCCTCATTCTTCCTCCCTTTTTGCTTGATTTGCGTTGGAAGATTAAATTGGATAATACTTGTTTTTCTCTTCTAAATCATATGCTTATTGCACCTGGTACTCTAAGAGAGGTGCACCACGAGAGTAAGAGGGTCATGTATATTAATTATGTGATGATTTTTTTTAGGAAAAACCATCTCTCTGTTGGTGCCTTTTGACTTTCAATATGTTTCTTTTACATTTAGTGCTAAAATAAAACTTGTCATCCTCTATTATTTTATTTCCTCTTATATTCAACGACCTAGCTACTTCGTTTTCATGCATATTCTAAGGAGGCATTTTATTCCCATATCAAAACTTTGTTTCCTTGAGCCCAAAATTGCCACAAATGTAGCATTGACAACTACCAAATAATAAACAATAAAGAGGCACGAGACATAGTTTATAGGCGTGTCATCTAGGGCCAAAACCTCTCACTCTTTGAGAGGAAAAACCAAACAAAATTCTTCTTATAGAATCTTCAATTGACGAATACCAAGACCATGTCAAAGACCCTTGACACTAGATTCCTCCCAAGACCATGTCACTAGCCTCTTCTTAAACATTGTTATTCATTTTCCTCTTATAGGCTTCCTTCAAATTTTGGACTTCTTCATGTAGGTCTTGTTGTAGCGGCTACAACCACAATCCAAATTTTTTCCTTAGCTTCATTTTGGAGCCTACCAACCATCTTTAGAAACATGTCTTGCATTATCAAGTACATAAGATCCATTAGTTTTTCAGTAGCTTGCTAGCCTGTGCATGATGGTTTGCTTCACTCCCCTCACAGGCTACCATCCAAGACTTGGGCTAGTTGCTGGCTGAGCATCTCCCTCATAAAATTGCACAATTATGGAGGGGAACCAACCTTCCCTCCACAAATTGCACAAATCTATTGGGCAGCCTGCTAGGCTCAGAAATTGTGCAATCGAGTAAAACAACCTTCCTCAGGAAAATTACGCAATCTCGCCTAGCATAGGAGCTCAACCCTTGAAATTGCACAATTTTGGGTAGCAGTTAGCTGCTCCTCCAAGAAATTATGCAATCCCTCTGACAGCCCACCCAGCTTCCTGTTATAAATGTGCAAAAATCCCTCTCACTCAAGTAGGCTATTGCATGTACCTTCAGGTTGACCTATTCCACCCGGGACCCAGCAACTTGTCTTGCATGCATGGGCTGATTTTTCTTGAAATAGCAAAAAGCAACATGTAAAAATAATCCCTATATTTTAGGGATCTATTTTTAGTAGCTAGAGATTATAAGAAAATATCATTTTAGAAATGTTCCTCCAAGAGTTGTTTTTCCTATATTTTGTGGCATGCACGTCATGAGACTCAAAATTATTTATTCGACGCTTCACAACTCCTTCTTCAGATCGGTCTTGGAGCTCTAACATCCCACAACACATCCAAGGGTCTTTGGCATATCCATCTCAACTATTTTTGGGTAAGTTCACTTTATTTGTCTTTTGCAGCATTTCAGCCACTTTTTGTCTTTTGGCTTCTGTGAGTGTTGTCTTCTTGATTTCTATGAACACTTGCTAACGTTTGCATGCATGTTATCCTGTACAAACATAGTTTTAGTTTTCATTTTCATCTCACTGTTGTCACATGCATGACATTGTTTTGCACGAAAGTTGTCAATTCAGTGACTCACTTCACACACATACATGTTTTTCCATTTTATGAATCTTGCATTAGTTGTTTGCATGCGTGATCATTAACTATTCCTTAC
The DNA here is from genome assembly GCA_000404065.3 of Pinus taeda. Lineage (NCBI taxonomy): Eukaryota > Viridiplantae > Streptophyta > Pinopsida > Pinales > Pinaceae > Pinus > Pinus taeda. The sequence continues at coordinate 31,782 of APFE031611442.1, forward strand.
ACTCAGTATCACCATGCATTCACATCTTCATATGCTTTCAGTTGCCCGTCGGCGGGTCTGGGAAAACTTGGATCGGACTCTACCTTACCTAAACTATGCAAATCTTGCCAGACAGTGTCCTCTAGTCTTGCTTTGTGCAATTCTGAAATGCAGTGACTGGTGGCCCAGAAAATTGTGCAATGCAGTCCCTGGGTGTGCATCACTTTCCAGCTGAAATTGTGCATTGTGTGTGTTAGCGCTCAAATCTACCTTAGGCTGAAATAAGGTAAAACTCAAGGCTACATCAAACCACGCTCAGCCTCGTAGCTAGCTCTACGAGGACAAGAGAGGGCTCTCTCCGAGTCAATCTCGGCAAAAGTTAATCAATGAGGCTTAAGATGACTAATTTTAGGCTAGGTATGAAGTACAAGGATTTTGAAATTGATTTTTTGGAGTTTAGTTGAATTTCAAGGGAAAGGCAATTTTGGGTGCGGGGATGAGGCACAACTTTTGCAGAGGTCTACTTGGGGAAAGATAGGTGATTGTTTTGATGCCTTTAAAGTGATTGAATGAATATATATGACTGGTGAGAGGTTAAGGAGAGCAAGAAACTTTCAAGGATTCTCCCTAAACAGACGAAAACATGGAAAATTAAACAAACTTAAAGGTAGAGCATAGCAAATTATGGATTCTACCTTAACACTTCATTTGTTCAATTGCAGAAGATAAGAGAAGGAAAGCGATGCACATAAACAACTTACAAATACTGAAAGAAGCACACCATCAACACATAAAGCCACATGGATCCCAAATAGTGCTGCAAAACCCTGGTCTTTCCTTTGCCAAAAATGCAGATAAGATATGTACAATAGAGTGTCAAACTATTCCCAAGAGTCCAACCCTGAAAATGACTAAGAAAATACATAATATAGGCAATCTAACACATTCCCTTGCCTCTAGGGTCGAGCTCATCATCCTACGAGCTGTTTCAACCAATTCTAAACAAAGCACTACAATCTAGGCAGTCAAAACAACTTGCCTCTATAAGCTAGGAAACCAATTCATTCATTAAATTTTCACCTTTTAGTGAATGAATATTCTAGAATAAGTAAATAAGTGTCAAAACAACTTAATGTTTCATTAATTACATAAAGAGGAGTGAAAAATCACATCACATGTCAAAACTGGTCAAACTGGCTTCATTTCCTGAGCTGAAGATGAAAATTGTGACAAAAACCCCTGTGCACCGCATGCCTTTCCACCTGTTTTTGGGGCACTTCCCGGAATCCAAATTGAGCTCAGGTTGGATTGTTGGAAATCCCTAGATGTCTACTTTCTAACCCAAGTTGAATTTTCCAATTTGGTGTCCATTTGACCCTCCAAAAGTGCATTCTCCAGGAAGTACTTCCTGCTGGTGCAAAAAGTGGCAGAAAGGTGATTTTCATGGTGTTTTTTAGCCTTTTGGTCACCTAGAACTTGATGAAATGCTTTGGAAATAGCTGAGCATGTATATTTCATCATGACAAATCCAAAAATACAAGCCATTTTTTATTTGGACCTCCCAATCTTATGGGTAGTGTGCTACGTGCTACGCGTTGAGCCAAAAAACCTGTTTTGCAAGCAAAAAATTTCAAAATGACAAAATTTTCTCCGAATTCTTTGAAATTCGGGATGAAGGTGCCTCATCAAGTGACATGCTCAGCCAAAGAGGCTTCGGCCAAGATTTGGAGTCTATCCTCCCTTTTCGACATTTTAGTGCCCTCCCGGTGCATGCAATTCTGTTGTAGAGTCATTGTCTTGGTCATATGATGTATTGGTGCCCGCCTCCATGGTATTGAAAGTCTATGCCAAGTGTATGTTTGATTTGTTGAAAATGAGGAATGAAGGTTTGATGTCTTTGTCTTCAAGTGCCAAATATGCCAAAGGGAAATGAGGAAGAATACAACCTTGGTAACACACTGTTTTCAAACCCTACAACACTTTTTATATTGACAAAAGGAGGGCTTCAAACTTGGATATCCACGGCAACTTTTCATGAACCCATTACATTTATCTTTCAAAAGCCAAGCACAAGTGGTGGATGTGAGCCTACCTGCAAATTTGTGTGGAGAAGAGGCGATTTCATGCGTTTACAAGCCAATTTTGGGCTTCAACCCTAGTGCGCCGCACGCCTCACCCAACGCACCACGCGCGTGTATTTTTACACTGTGTTATTGTGCCTAATGCGTCACGCGCCTTACCCAATGCGTCACGCGCACCCAGCTACATATTGCATTTTGCAGGAGGCTTTTGGAGGCCTTCCCGGTGTCAAACGTGGGCGCAGGACAGCTCGTTGGAAAGGTCTTTGCGTATACTTTCCAACCCAACTAGAATTTTTTAATTTGGAGTTCATTTGTCTTGTCAAAAATTAAATCTTCCAATACTGGTCAAAATGTGCCAAATGAGGCTGCCTCAAGGTAGAGTGCTGTTGAAGTCAACTTTTGAATACCTTCCTTAACTCCGAATTGAGCTCATGATAGCGCATTAGAAAGCTCTTTGTGTCTAATTATCATTTGACTCATCAAGAAAGTCATTTGGCCAACCATGCTAGGACAAATCTGGATTTTCCCAAGGTCACTTCAGAGGTGTATTCAATTCTCCTAAGGCAACGGTATTTTTGACATTTCTCTAAAACCATGATACCTGTGTAAAAAGTGAGGGACTTTTTTCTTCTTTGGCATGTGGTGGAAAAAACCCTCTCTCTGTTTTCCAAAATTCATCTTTTATTGCTCTGAAACATCTTTTGAGTGAAACTTATCCCGATGTGTGAAACAAGGGATTTGTCGAAATGAAGCGCAATGAAGGGGATAAGGGGCTTCTAAATTCTTGGGAAAATTTTTGGAAGTAGGGAGGGATGTTAGGAAGCAGGGGAAAGTGGAATCTCAGAGAATGAGTGAGGGGAAGAGGTCCAAAAGGGCAAAACATAGGCCTAACCTAGAAAATTGCCAAGTTGTGGCAAGAAACTAGGGTTTGTACAAAAATGAGGAATTTGGGGGATCTTAGTGATGGGAAGTATTTAATAAGGTACATGAAGGGTAGGGGAAGGTGTATGAATATCTGGATACAAGTTTTGCTAATGATTTGACCATTCAAGAGAAATTGCCTTCAAAACCCTAGGAGAGGGAAATGAACCTTGCCTAGGCACAACTGAGGCATGAACAAGGTGTAAAATGACCCAATGGAACCTGACATGATGATAAAAACCTTCTGAATGATGATAGACTCATTTGAATGGTGACATGGACAGACATTTGGACAATTTTGAAAAGAGTGAAAACAAACCCTAGACCTAGAGCCTAGTGACCAAATTTTGCTTGAAGACTCCTTGAAATGACAAAATTTGACCTTGACACTATGAGACCACTTTGTAAGAGCATATTTGATCACTGGACGAAGGCTGGAAATAATGACACTAACATTGGCTCCAATGGGGATGCTAGCTCCTTGGAGGTGCCAAGAACCGCAGAGCTTTGGGAGAGCAGACAGTGCCTCCGTCCATTGGGAAATGGAGTCATTATTTCAATAGACAACACGAGACTTCCGACTCATTTATTGACTGAAACATGGACTCAAACCGACTTAATTGTAAATCTGAATGATGGAAAAATTGACTCGACAAACTGTACTTAAAACAAATACTAAGACCTGAAACTTAAAACTCAAAGCTTGGTGGCAGCACTTGGCCACCTGTGTTTCTTTACAAAACAATATATCCTCAAACTATATCAAAATGCCAATGCAACCAATCAAGAAGATGGCTTCTTGACTGATTATTCCTATCAGATCTTCTAGTCAATAGTACAAACCTATCCCTGGGCATCCAAAAACATAGTTGACCATGGTATCCTTCGTCACTGAACACTGCAATAAACACCTTCAGTGCTGGCTGCAACAAACTTGCCAGCGGATCTTGAAAAACATGAAGATTTACCTCCTGCTGAAAGAACAAGATGTCTTTTTCTCCTGCTTCTGATCTATCTTCATCATGTACTTCAATAACAATATGCTCCTGGGCTTCAAAAAACTCTGAACAGGTAGATGAGCAGATCTCCTCTTGTAAAAACATTTCAACACATGAAACATATGAAGAATCTGAAAGGTAATCCTGTATGTTTTGATCTTCTACCGTCTGAAAATATGATAGGTCATCTTCATATGATAGGAGAGCCGGATTTGCATTACATTCATCAATCATGAGAAAAGAAACTTCAGCTGATTCTTGATACCCAAACATGACATTTCTTGCATCTACCATAAATTCATCCAGAGGAATTATTTCACTTACTTGAATGAAGATCCCATCTTTCTTTTCATTAACTGACTGGATTACCTGTTTATGAAGGCTCTGTTCTGATGGCATGAGAACATTTGAAAAACCTCTGCCAGCAAAACCCTCCTTTTCAGGATTTAGTACAAGGTATGCTTGGTCATTACAATCTGAATTCGGATCTAAAACAACTGATTGGTCATTATCAAAATCTGCAATTGAAACCTGAGTTCCCGGCATGCTGTCTTCTTCTGTGGGCAGATCTGAAATAACATTCTCCCTTTCATCGTTTTCAGCCATGTGACCATCTTCAACCTGCTGAGCTTGATTCTACTGCAAAATTTCCAGATCATCTTGATGGGTATCCTCTAGGTACTCTTCATGTTGCTGAAATGGATTCTCATAAAGAGCTTCCATGATTTCTCCATCCATGAAATCATTATCACCATAAAAATTCTCTAGATCTTCAATGAAATTATGTACATGGCTACAACAGTTCTGAACTAAAATCAAGGATGGATATGATTCTTTATACTTTTCAAAGGACACGGTATGAAAATCCCTTAAACAATAAATGGAAGAAGATCGCAAACTTTCAAACCAGGATCGAGCTTCATCTTCCAGAGTAGCCATAAACATTTTCATAAAACAGTATTCAGGAAAATTGATCTTAAATTTATGCACATGAATGTGAAATTTCACCAGATGAAGAGCAGCGTCATTACCTTCCTCATTTCTAAACATAGGCAAGTTCTGAAGCCAATCCACCTTGGGCATCTTATTTGGAAAACCTGGGATGTGGTCTCGGATCATGGGAGCGTATCTTCTTGCAATCTGGTCCATTAGCAGTGAGGTCGCCATGAAGCATTGATTTCTGGAGTTTTCAGTGAGTGAAGTCACCAGGTGAATGTTTTCAGCCTTCTTATGTCTGATTGTTGTCCACCATCAACAATCAGATCTGAACTTGATACATGTACTGGGGCAATTTATAAGTTAAGTGTTACGATTACAAGCTAGACCGGAGATCGACTGAAGCAGCGTTTATCTACTATGCACTCGCAGAGCAATGTGCAGTTCGAAAGCTACCTGACATGACTTTAGACTCCGTCTGTAGCTATAAATCAAATAACACTAACAAGAAAACCAGTTCTTCCCTAGTACGGTCGCCACTATGTTAGCGCTCAAATCTACCTTAGGCTGAAATAAGGTAAAACTCGAGGCTAAATTAAACCACGCTCAGCCTCGTAGCTAGCCCTACGAGGACAGGAGAGGGCTCTCTCCAAGTCAATCTCGGCAAAAGGTGATCAATAAGGTTGAGATGACTAATTTGATAACTAATTTCAGGTTAGGTATGAAGTACAAAGGAGTTTGAAATTGATTTTTTGAAAATTTGTTGAATTCATGGGAAAGGCAATTTTGGGTGCGGGGATGAGGCACAGTTTTTGCAGAGGTCTACTTGGGGCAAGATAGGCGATTCTTTTGATGCCTTTAAAGAGATTGAATGGATAGATCTGACTGGTGAGGGGTTAAGGAGAGCAAGAAACTTTCAAGGATTCTCCATAAACAGATGAAAACATGGAAAATTAAACAAACTTAAAGGCAGAGCATAGCAAATTATAGATTCTACCTTAACACTTCATTTGTTCAATTGTAGAAGATAAGAGAAGGAAAGCGATGCACATAAACAGCTTACAAATACTGAAAGAAGCACACCATCAACACATAAAGCCACATGAATCCCAAATAGTGCTGCAAAACCCTGGTCTTTCCTTTGCCAAAAATGCAGATAAGATATGTACAATAGAGTGTCAAGCTATTCCCAAGAGTCCAACCCTGAAAATGACTAAGAAACTACATAATATAGGAAAGCCAACACACTTCCTTGCGTCTAGGGGTCGAGCTCATCATCCTACGAGCTGTTTCAACCAATTCTAAACAAAGCACTACAATCTAGGCAGTCAAAGCAACTTGCCTCTATAAGCTAGGAAACCAATTCATTCATTAAATTTTCACCTTTTAGTGAATGAATCTTCTAGAATAAGTAAATAAGTGTCAAAAAAACTTAATGTTTCATTAATTACATCAAGAGGAGTGAAAAATCACATCACAAGTCAAAATTGGTCAAACTGGCTTCATTTCCTGAGCTGAAGATGAAAATTGTGCCAAAAAACCCTGTGCGCCGCACGCCTTTCCACCTATTTTTGGGGCACTTCCCGGCATCCAAATTGAGCTCAGGTTGGCTTGTTGGAAAGCCCTAGATGTATACTTTCTAAACCAAGTCGAATTTTCCAATGTGGTGTCCATTTGACCCTCCAAAAGTGCATTCTCCCGGAAGTACTTCTTGCTGGTGCAAAAAGTGGCAGAAAGGTGATTTTCATGGTGTTTTTGAGCCTTTTGGTCACCCAGAACTTGATGTAATGCTTTACCAATAGCTGAGCATGTATAATTCATCATGAAAAATCCAAAAATACAAGCCATTTGTGATTTGGACCTCCCAATCTTATGGGTCGCGCGCTGCGCGCTACGGGTTGAGCCAAAAAACCTGTTTTGCAAGCCAAAAATTTCAAAATGACAAAATTTTCTCTGAATTCTTTGAAATTTGGGCTGAAGGTGCCTCATCAAGTGACATGCTCAGCCAAAGAGGCTTCGGCCAAGATTCGGAGTCTATCCTCCCTTTTCGACATTTAGTGCCCTCCCGGTGCATGCAATTCTGTTGTAGAGTCGTTGTCTTGGTCATATGATGTATTGGTGCCCCCCTCCATGGTATTGAAAGTCTATGCCAAGTGTATGTTTAATTTGTTGAAAATGAGGAATGAAGGCTTGATGTCTTTGTCTTCAAGTGCCAAATATGCCAAAGGGAAATGAGGAAGAATACAACCTTGGTAATACACTGTTTTCAAACCCTACAACACTTTTTATATTGACAAAAGGGGGGCTTCAAACTTGGATATCCACGGAAACGTTTCATGAACCCATTACATTTATCTTTAAAAAGCCAAGCACAAGTGGTGGATGTGAGCCTACCTGCAAATTTGTGCAGAGAAGAGGCAAGTTCATGTGTTTCCAAGCCAATTTTGGGCTTAAACCCCAGTGTGCCACGTGCCTCTCCCAACGCGCCGTGTGCCTCTGATGCGCCGCACGTGTGTATTTTTACACTGCGTTTTTGTGCCTGATGCGCCGCGCGACCCTGATGCGCCGCGCGCCTTACCCAATGCGTCGTACGCACCCAGCTACATAGTGCATTTTGCAGGAGGCTTTTGGAGGCCTTCCTGGTGTCGCAATTGGGCACAGAATAGCTTATTGGAAATGTCTTTGAGTCTACTTTCCAACCCAACTGGAATTTTTCAATTTGGAGTTCATTTGCCTTGTCAAAAATCAAATTTCCCAATACTGGTCAAAATGTGGCAAATGAGGCTGCCTCAAGGCAGAGTGCTGTTGCAGTCAACTTTTGAATGCCTTCCTCAACTTCAAATTGAGCTCATGATAACTCATTGGAAAGCTCTTTGTGTCTAGTTATCATTTTATGCATCAAGAAAGTCATTTGGCCAACCATGCTAGGAGAAATCGTGATTTTCCCAAGGTCACTTCAGAGGTGTATTCAATTCTCCTGAGGCAATGATATTTTTGACATTTCTCTAAAACCATGATACCTGTGTAAAAAGTGAGGGAAGTGTTTCTTATTTGGCATGTTGTGGACACAAACCTCTCTCATTTTTCCAAAATTCATCTTTGATTGCTCTGAAACATCTTTTAAGTGAAACTTATCCTGATGCGTGAAACAAGAGATTTTGTCGAAATGAAGCGAAATGAAGGGGATAAGGGGCTTCTAAATTCTTGGGGAAATTTTTGTAAGTAGGGAGGGATGTTAGGAAGTATGGGAAAGTGGAATCTTAGAGATTGAGTGAGGGGAAGAGGTCCAAAAGGGAAAAACACAGGCCTAGCCTAGAAAATTGCCAAGTTGTGGCAAGAAACTAGGGTTTGTACAAAAATGAGGAATTTGGGGGATCTTAGTGATGGGAAGTGTTTAATAAGGTACATGAAGGATAGGGGAAGGTGTTTGAACATCTGGATACAAGTTTTGCTAATGATTTGACCATTCAAGAGAAATTGCCTTCAAAACCCTAGGAGAGGGAAATGAACCTTGCCTAGGCGCAACTGAGGCATGAAAAAGGTGTAAAATGACCCAATGGAACCTGACATGATGATAAAAACCTTCTGAATGATGATAGACTCAGCTGAATGGTGACATGGACCGACATTTGGACAAATTTGAAAAGAGTGAAAAGAAACCCTAGACCTAATGCCTAGTGACCAAATTTTGCTTGAAGACTCCCTGAAATGACAAAATTTGACCTTGACACTCTGAGACCACTTTGTAAGAGCATATTTGATCACTGGAGGAAGGCTGGAAAGACTGACACTAACAAGCTCCATGCTCCCTCTGAAACATAGTTGTACCTTCACATGAGACACAGTACTTTCCATCATCGCCCATCTCAATCCGCATCTAGAGATCCTTCTCCTCCAAGGTACTTAAGAGATTCTTGTCACCTGACATGTGGAAAGAGGCTCCATTGTCCAGGTATCAAACACATCCCATCATGGATGAAACCATGCATTCGATAAGAGAGAAATCTAGCTCAAACTGTGAGGCAAGTGCATCACCATAATGGCCCACTTCATGACAATGAAAGCATCTCACTTTCGATTTGTCAAACTTCTTCCGACCATGGGAAGAATCGGATTTGGATTGGGATGCCTTCCCTTTCACCTTCCTTGCCTTACTCGCTAAGGCTAGATTTTCCTCATCATATTGTTTCTATGAGGATCCATCTCTGGTGCTTCTTCGTATCTCCTCCTGCATCAAATTTGACCAAAGTATTTCCCAATCTGGTAGTTTTTCTCTTCCATTAACTGAGTCCTGGTAGCTATGCCATCTCTTAGGAAGACTGAGAAGTGCAAGACTCACCATGTCATCATCAGCAGTTGTGATCCCCACACTTCCAAGATCATCCCTGCAGGTGGTGAGCTTGTTTAGGAATGTAGAGATTGTATCACCCTTTTCACACTTGATTTTTTGAAGCTTGTCTTTCAGTGCCAACTTCCTATGATCACTTTTATTCTGATATAGATCTTTCAATGTTTTCCACATTGAAAATGGAGTCTCCTTCCCATGGAGACTCGAGACTATGTGATCTCGAACTCCCTCGAGAAGGATTCTCCTAGCTCTAGCCACACACTTTTTCCATTCCGCCAATTGAGTAGCATCAGTCAGCTTGGGGAAATCTTGATCAATGAAGTCCTTTAGACCATTATTTTCTAATTCTACCTCCATGTGATCCTTTCAAGCTATATAATTTGAACTGCCATCAAGGGCATATTCAAGTCTTAAACCACAGAATGCCATAGGTGAAATAGAGATGTGATAAGACTCGAATTCTATATTCAGGAATCACAAACTTCAAAATTCTCCTCCTTTTGTATACTGCTCTTCCTTGATCACCTGTGCTTCAATACCATGTAGAAATTCCCACCTATAGATCACCTGATAATGCAATATACTAAAGTAAAATACTTGATCCACTTCTACAAACAATTATGCGGAAGCTTAATCGAATTGAGCAACATCAATTCGAACACATATAACTAATATGGAGAAATAAATCACACATAACACAGAATATATAACCAAGGGAAACCAAAGCATAAAACCCCAACTCTCTATTATCATACAAGTGGAAATCCTTTCTAGGTTACAAAAAGAATCAACTCAAAAGCTTTCCTGCTCTCTCTGTAATCAGATAATGAAGCTCATAGACTGTATAGACAAGTATATATACTAATCAAGATCTCCAAGCTCCTATATCATGTAATTCTCTTGGAAAGAAATCCTTCTCCATGCAAGGAATATTCACTTAAAATATCCTAGCAACTAACAGTACACTGTCCCACTATCTGAACTCAACTGGGTCTGTGTCTGAACTGACATGCATGAGTTATCCATGAGAGAATATTCAGTTATCTGAAGAACAGTAGTTATATGCAAGCATGCATTAACTAACTAAACTTACTTAATTTAAGAAAACTATTTAAATCAAATATAATTGGACTTGACTCAGTTAACTGAGCCAACTAATTACTACTCAATATAGAACTCACCCTTATCTCCTTAATCAAGGGATAAATTCCTTAATCAGTGGAGAAACTGTTGCATGTTCTCACATAGACTTCATGTTTGATTTTTCACAACTAATTAACTCATGGAGAATTAATTAATTTATTTTCAAACAACTGTTAAGTTCAAATTCGAATTTTACTTCCTATGTTTAGTCCAGGGACTGACTAAAATAGGAATCCATCTGAAATGCTATTTTTGTAAATGCTATTTTTAGCACTTTCACTTTTCATCCAATATAGCTAAGTTCAACATTGGATGAAACTGCTATTTATAGCAGTGCTATTTTTGGCAGTGCTATTGTTAGCATTTTCTATTTTTATCGTTTCTTGTTGCTATCTTCAACACTCCCTCTCAACAAGAAATGGATTATCAGTAACCTCAATCCTGTCTCTGCGGAACTCGAACTTGCATTTTGACAATGCCTTTGTCAAAATATTTGCATTCTGTTCCTCGATCGAAACATACAGCAACAACATGATCCTCTTGATCACATAGTCTCGAAGATGATGATACTGGATATCTATGTGCTTAGACCTATCATGAAAAACTGGATTCTTAGAGAGTTTGATGCAACTCTATTATCACAGCAGATCACTGTAGGATCCATCCTCTGACCAAACAATCCCACTAGAATATTCCGCATCCAAATGGCCTCACATGCAGCCTAACTAGCAGCCATGTATTCAGCCTCTGCTGAGCTAAGTGCAACTGATCTCTGTATCTTGTTGTACTAGGAAACTGCAGTTGAACCAAGGTTGAATATTCCTCCACAAGTGCTCTTCCTGTCTGATGGACTCCCTACCCAATCCACATCTGTGAAGCCCTGAAGCTTCACTCCCTCCGTCCATCTGTACCACAATCCAAACTTAGATGTGCCTCTGAGGTATCTCATCACATGCTTCGCTGCCTTCCATAATAGCTCGGTAGGCTAAACCATAGCTTGACTCAATTGGTTCACCGCAAAGCATAAGTCGAGTCATGTGTTCATTATATACATAAGTGAACCCACCAGCTACCGATAGATAGTAGTAGCTACTACCTCACCTAAAGTAGCATACTCCTTCCTCCAATTCCTAGCTAGAGGAGTCTGCATGGGTTTTCACTTCTCCATATGGAACCACCTGAGGATATCATTGGCATACTTGCCTTGAGATACAAAATCTCCTCCATCTCTCTACCACACCTCCATGCCTAGAAAGTAGTGCATAAGACCCATGTCTTTCATCTCGAACTCTCTTGCAAGGTCCTCCTTGCAAGACTGTATCAGCTGATCATAACCTGTCAAAATTAGATCATCGACATAAATTACAATGATCAATGACTTACCTTCTACAATGATGTGGTAAAGGTTTGCATCTGCTTCACTCTTGGTGAAGCCCAACCCAGTGAAATAGATGTCAATCTTGGTGTACCAAGCACAGGGTGCTTGCTTCAACCCATTCAGAGCCCTCTTGAGTCTGCACACATGCGAATCATTGTCAAAGGTTTCAAAACCTTCTGGCTGCTCAATGTACACCTCCTCCTCAATCGTCCCATTGAGGAATGTTGTCTTTACATCCATCTGGTGGATCTTCCACCACATCTAAGCTGATAGTGCCAATATCAATCTAATCGATGAGTACCTAGCTACAGGAGAAAAAGTCTCATTGTAGTCGATCCCCTCGACCTGTGAGAAACCTCGGGCAACAAACCTTACCTTGTGTTTCTCAACACTGCCATCAACTGTCTACATTACCTTGTAAAGCCATCTGGAACTCACTACTAACTTGTCCTGAGGTCTTGGGACAACATCCCAAACACAGTTCCACATGATGGAGTCATACTCCTCCACCATTGCATCAACCCACACTAGTTGCTACACTGCATCCTCGAATGAAGAAGGCTCGGAATCTACACACTCCCTAACTAGGGCCATGTAACCAGTGTACCGCTCTGGTGACCTCCTCTGTCTGTGCTGAGAAGATGGCTATCCCACATTATCCCATGCATTCCTGTATCAACCTTTTAGCTTCCCTTGAGCATTTCCGCCCATCTCTAGAAGTATCAGCATGAGTGGATTTCTCCACTCCCGGATCCTCTGCATGTAGCTGCTCTGCATCAATCTCATGCTCCTCATTCTTAGGAACCGAAGGTTCCTCATCTACATGCAACTTGTTGGGTCCCTATAATACTAGTGATTACCCCACTACTATTGTAGTTATACCCCTTATTAATATTGTTGTGCCCCTAGTGTCCCCATATTTTTATTACTGTGCCCCATAGAATCCCTCTATTGTCATTTTTGTGGCTTTATATTATTATTGTTAGGTCGGCTGGGTTATATTGTGACTCCTTAGACTCCTATATATAGAAAGGAGGTTTTGTAATTTGTATCATCCAAGAATTTCTCATTTATGTAATGTAAAGGAGGTTGCCCCCTCGAAGAGGTTGAACTCTAAGGTGTTGATCTATCTTTTCTATCTTTTCTTGACCTGGTTTCATAACACCAGCAATGGAACAAAATCCTGCAAGGCCATGGAAAAATCCAAGGGTTGTTAGGATGGATGGTCCTTTACATCAATTACCAGTACATCCAGAAAAATGGCTGCCCAAATTCAATCCTGATAATGGCCTATTGGCGGAGGAACATATAAATAATTTTATGTTGTCCATTAACTTAAATCAAGTAGAGGAGGAAGATGTAGTTGTAAGACTATTCCCATATACTTTGTAGGGAGCAACATGATCATGGTACTTTTCGTTACCATCAGGTTCTATTAACAATTGGGATGCTTTTCAAGAGAAATTTTTGACAAAGTTTAGAGATGATAGATCTACAGCTACCTTAATTAATGATCTCTCCAATTTGAAAGTTGAGCCAAGAGAACCCATCAAGGACTTCAACTCTCAATTCAATAAACTATTGAATAAAATACTAGTGTCATCTAAGCCTAGAGATGAGGTCCAAAATGAGTGGTACTTCTCTTCTCTGCTATCAAACACAATTATCTTTGTTGATAGAGTTTCCAAACCAACCTTGGCAGAAAATATGAAAGAGGTAATAGTTGTAGAAAAATGCATCCTAGCTGTTACACAGTAAAATGTCACTGCCATCATGTCAGTCTCCCTACTGTGCTATAAAACTACATTCACCTAAGCTCATGCTCCCTGAAATGGCTAAAAACCCTCTTTGCCTAAGTTAAATGAATCATCGCGTCTGTTCATTAAATAACCGCGCTGACCGGCGGAGGCTAGTGTAACTGTTGCGCTGCCAGCGCGGAAGCACACGTGTTTTCCGCACTGGTCCAATTTTACGGACAGCGCGCCCTCCGCTTGTACCCTTGAGCGCTGACCAGACCTCCTCTATAGTTGATCTGTGATGCCAGCGCACCAGACCAATTTTGCACCCGCGCTGATCCTGTTTAGGCGAATTTGTTCTAACAACCAACCTTCTAGATGACTCCAGACTTGGCTGTTAGCATTGTTGAGGTCGCCATCCTTTCTCTGGCATGTCTGTTCGACTGACCATCTACTTATCTTGGGGGAAAGCTCATCCTTTACCTATTCATGGAGACTCCTTCTCCTTTATAAGCCTCCTCCATTGCCCATGAGCAGCTAGTTTGGAACATATAGACTTTGATTGAGGAATTCTTAGTGCATTAGTACTGCTCTTTGTAGGCATTTGGTGTGTTGTGTGAGGATTGCTTTTGAGCTTGAGGAAGGTTATGAGCTTGTTGCCTTGTATGTGAGAGAGAGACCTCTTTGACTTGGGAGATTTGCTTCAAAGGTGAATGCTTGGAAGACATGCTGGCTGGACCCCCTAGAGAAGGACTCAGCGTCAGGACTTCGGTTGTACCTTACTCTATTTTCTGATTAATAAAGATAGATGACTACTCTTATGGTTCCATTTCCATTTGTCCTATGAATGATTAATGTAAATTGTATCCTTCCTAACTGATACATAGTTGTTTTTAGTAGATTTTACGCTCGTGTTTGCTCTCTCTTTGCTTGTGCAGGTGTCCATCTGCAAGGATAGTGGAGGACTGTGATCGGTTGGAGCAAAGGAGCGAGAGGATCATCTCTTTGACAAACATAGCGTTCGAATCCAAGTAGGTTTCTTTTACCCACTTGTTAATTACAACTAGGAACCTGCAGTGTAGCATTGTTTGATTGTTGCTAGACCCCCTTTGGGCTAGTAGGGATCGCCTCTATCCGTAGAGGGGATTTACCTCTCCAATAGTGGCATTGAAGGAGGAGCACATGTCGTGCCCCACCTTTCAAATACTGTGTCTATCTAGATTGGTTTCTTAGGAGCCTTTTATATCCCATTGGAAAAGATGTCGCGTCCCATTTTCCTTAGAACAAGGAAGAAGCTTTCCAAACCGCTTTAAGATATGATCTAATTTATGCACAGTTCAGTAATGTCTCTACCATCATTCCATACCTCCCTCATCCTGGAAGTGCCAATGCATCGAGGGCATCTCACACCACTGACAGTATCGTTGGATCCCTTTCACACTCTTCCCCATATACTCAACAATGTTATGGCTACCCATAGGGGGGTACCAGTTCCTCCAAAACTTATGCCCCTCCTACTAGAAACATGTTTCTAAGATCCCAACCCATCTACTAAACTATTGCTCCTCCTTATGCATAGCCTAGTGCTCTAGCCCCTCAAGCATTAGTGTCGAAGCCTCCCATGCATCATTAGCCCCAGCAACCACCTCCCCTTTAGGGTCAAGTGCTTGTGCAATAGAGTGTGACCAATCAAAAATGTTAGAATAAAAAGAATAAGGGGAATGGTAACAAGGGTAACCATGGTAATCAAGGTAACCAACCTAGTGAACCCCAGGGGAACCAACCTAACACTAACAACTAGCAATAGGGTAGCCAACCCAAACAGAACAAGGTTATTCGTATGAACAAGCCTTGTGCATGTTGTGGTGTACATGGCCATTATACACATGAATTTTCTCTTTTACCCTAAATGCGCCAAATTTGGGAAGCTCAAGCAGCTTCTAGAGGTCAACAATCACCTCAGAATCCTACGCCATCTCAACTAGTAGTGCTCACAAATACTTTCCCTCAACAACGATTTATTTTTTCTCAACCTCAACCAGGTCAAGCAACCCATTCCCCCCAACCTTCTGGTCCTGGTGACTACCAAATCCTTATGATGAACTCTTATGAGGTTAACCCCTCCAATATTAACCTATAAACTTAGTTACGTCAATATGACAAGCCATCGACTTCGTACGCTACCGAGTCCAAAAAAAAACTATTTGCTAAGCCTCTTATGACACCAAATAGTCCTTTATAGATCCCTCAACCCAAAGTTGTGGCCATTCCTAAGATCCCAAAAGGACCATTACACTATAATATGTCTTCTAATAGAGCTACCCATACATATAGATAGTAGACGACTTAGCACAATCACCTACTGCCATGTCGATGTTGGAAGTCCTCCAGTTCTACCCATCTAAAAATAAATCTCTACTAACTGCCTTGGATGAAGTAGATCCTTCTGATGATTGTTTGATTGTCTTCGCAATTGATACTTCAAAACATCTCCCATTTCCCTCATCTGTTGCTTTCTATATACTAGTTAGAGTCCGTAATGCCATCATCTCCCGATGCATTATTGACGAAGGTGCATCCACCTGTGTGATGTTTGTTGTTGTTCGGAAATAACTTAAGTCACCCGAGTTGTCCCCTTCCACCATCACTCTACGTGCTTGGGATGGACACTCTTCCCAACCCCTTGGCATGTATCGCAACTGTCTAGTGACCCTTGCAGGAAAGATTGTCCATGTCGACATTGAAGTTACTAATGCCCCTTTGGATTACAACATTCTTTTAGGTCATAATTACACATATTCCATGTCAGCGTTTGCATCTGTGGTGTTTCACAAGATGTGCTTCCACCATGAAGGGAAGATCGTTACCATTGATCAGTTGAGTTACTATGAGTCGGCAGGCATGACCTCCCCTGAGTCCATTATCTTGTCAATGCCCAACAAACAATCTTCAACTCATACCACTAGTGTTTCACCTGGAGTCTACAAAGGTTCCTCATTGTTGGGTGTTTTCCCTAGTCCCCCCCTCCCATTTCAGAGCCTAACTCTAGGAGTGTTTGAATGTTACAAGAATCATGGATTGCCCTTAAGTAGTCTAGTACACCTAACCAATAGCCAGCTCCTTAGCACCCTGCTATTGTTCTTCTAGCCTAGGACCTCCTCCATTTGTGGGTGCCCCTCCTATGTCTCCATGAGGAACTATTCCTCTAGGTCTCAACCATTTAGGAGCTATTCTGCCGGGACATTACCCTGCAGGCCAGATACCTTTCTTATTCCCTCCACTAGGAATTTTTTCTGTCCTTGTCATGGCTTCTCTGGTCCTTCTTTACATGAACCTGGGGATCCCTTTATGGTACATCAATCTCACTGCAAACATTCCTCCCAGTCAGCCAAGACCTTATCATGATTTGACCTTGGTACAACTGGTCCCCATGACCCCGGCTGCTGCTTTAGTTCCATCACAACCTCCATAGGAACCAACTCCTATTGCGAAAGCATCTCACTAGGGGGGCAAAGATAAAAGGAAAGAAATGAAAGACAAGGCTCTCCAAGCTCCTCCAACCCCTAAATCCCTAAAGCCATCACCTCCGTGTGCTTTTTATAAAGTTGTTGGGCACACCACTAATAATTGTCCCGAACTTCCTCATCTTAAACCTTTGGTTCATGAAGCATTCCCTGAGTCAAATATCCTAGAAGTCCATGTTAACTTACTAGTCCCACCTAAGAAACTAAAAATGTTGCACACAAACCACCCTTATGCCCTATGTGATCATCATGGTCACTATTCCCATTGTTTCCCTCATTTCGATGAATTTTGCATTTTCCTCGAGGTGATTTGCGAATACGAGGCCACTCATAGTGGATCCTATACTCCTCTACCCATGGATTTTGGTACCATTAGTCAACCAGAATAGGGAAACTCTAGCCCCACTATTGTGATCCATCACCTTGATGTCGAGATGATAGACGCCATAGGCCATATCCTTTACCTGTCATCATCCTTAAGTTCCTCACAGGAAAACCTTTATGAGGTTTCTGCACGTGCTTCTATTGCACCACTTTCGAGAGAATCCAAGGTCTCAACATCTGTAGATCCTCCATGCACCAACTCATCGTCTACCATTCTAGACAATGCGTATGTGAACCTTCTTTCTTAAGTTGATGCACGAGGTAACGTCGCCGCATCATGTAGTTAGTCTTCCTCCTATCCACCCATCTCCCACCCTGATAAGGACACCATGGAAGCTATGTATACCCCTAATTACCCCTACACTTAAGCAAGGGGGCATTTCTTCAGAGGATTTTGAACGCCATTTCCTTCATAATTCTCCCAATGCGCTCTACCTCAAGAAATTTCACTCATAACACATCCATTTTATTTGCGTGTCTTTATTTCTACCATGAAGCTAGGTATATTGCATCATCTCATCCATTGTATTTTTCAACTTTCATATGGATTCATCATCCACACCATATATCGGTCATGTGAATGGTGCGAGTTGCTTCTCCTAGGATCTAGCCTTGGCAACCTTGGCCATTTTTACCCCCTTGCATACATTAGCCCTTTCGAACGGTGTGTGCATTGGATCTACCATCAATAATCAAGTCAAATATGATGTAGTGATAGGTCTGCTAGTCAATTCCCTCGCTCATCGCATCCTTCATCTTCATGTTGATTTCAATTCATTGATACTTGTCATTTAATTAAATGGTGTGTATCATGTGATAACCAAGTCGTATTTAGAAAAATATCTACAAGTTAAGATATTGGTACGTGAATTTGAAACCATTGCATTCAGTCATGTGCCTAGAGCCCAAAATCACTATGTAGATACCATCACAAATAAAATTCTAGATTTGTATTTATCACATGTATACCACATAAGACAACCATAAACACAACAAAAGGCAAACCATCATATGCGTATAAAAATGCATAATCATATTATATTTCATATAAGTGTTTGGAGCCCATAACTCTAAATACATCTAGTACACCGATAGCATACTGGGGGGCATGTAGGCCCCTACATCTCCTTTGGAGTTTCTCATGCCAAGTTGGGTCGAGATGTTTGAATCCCTTTTTCAAGTGCTTGGAACACAATGGCACTCCAAAAATTCCTCCTTCTAGGGGGCATCATTCCCACCATTGCATACTAGATCAGTCCCCTCCATCACATATGCTTGTGGGAAGTATCCCATGCCTGGGGACATGATGGTTTTCCCCTAGCCATATGCTCAATTAAGCCTCGACCTATATCCCACCGAATCTAGGTATGGTTGATTATCCTCCCATTCCTTGGATAGTTTGTCCTACTGACCTCTCTGGCAGGCCATATGCACATCGTATATCATAGATATTTGATACCATATCTTCAAATATTCTACTTTATGTCCACATATTCCCCATGTTTGAATTCATGGGTGAGGATGATTCTAAACCTCCTCTAGTAGTTCATTCTCATTTTCCTCTCCCCTTAATTCTTAACCAGGAACCATCATTACAAGAAGCATTTAGGCCATCTTTAGGCAAGTAAGGCCACTTTCCTAAAAGTCCCAAATACCAATTCCAATTATGGGTTTGTCTACTACAATCTCCACAAGATTTAGGGCTTTCTCCTCCTCTCAAATTAGAGGGAAAACACCCATTTATAGGAAAACCCACAATTTTTTCTATCGCACATTGCAACTAGGTCATAGCTTCATTCAACAAACTATCAACACCGTTGGAAATATCTCATCATGCTCTATAATGGGTCTTCCTCAGTTTTTGATGGCTTGATACTTCACTAGTCTTATGGGAATAAGTACCCTAGGGCTTTGGGTCAGAACCCCAACAGAACAGGAGTAATATACAACAAGAAACACGCATACAACTCAGGCAACATGTTTAAATAAACAAACTATGCAAGGATGAACATACTCGAATGTCCTTTGCTTGGGTAGTTCTAGCCAGTGTTCAAATCCTTTGCAACTCCCGACGATCTTCAAATTTGCAAATCAATTAATTCACATACACATAGCAGCATATAGATAAAGAATTTTAGTGAAATCAACTTTATCTCACATAAGTAAATAGTTAGTTATACATCAAAATAGTCATTCATATATAAACCATAACAATAACATCTGATGCATAAACAAAGTCGATCTCAGGAACAAGACAACGTTTCTTTTTATTGTAGAAAACTATAATAAACATGGAAAGAGTTCACATGAGTCTTCCTCTTCCAGCTCCAAGAGGAACTGTCCTCTAGGTCCATCCAATCCCAGTCTTCAATGGCCTCCTTCCATAACCATTACCATGATATCTCAAGCAAGTGGGAGAATATCAACACTCAAGGAAACAAGGGGTTCCTGAACTTGGGGAAGTGTTTGAAGCACAGGGATACTTCAAACTTGATCAGGAGATAATCTCAGTATAGTAATTCTATCTCTTCTCTCCTCCTTAAGGCCTTCCCATAGAATTCTTATTTATACTTCTCCCAATTAGTTTTTTAGTTGGGAAACAATTGGGCCACAGGCACTAGGAGGTAATCAATAAGTAAAACCCGTGAAATGCACCCATAGTTAAGGAAATTTATTTTCTTAAGTGTTTTAACACATATACACAGGTTGGGTATTGAATAACCCACGTGTACATGATTTTATCACAGGGAAAAGTAGCGTACAAGGAGTAAAACACTGTTTTTAAAGTATTTGGACGAATTATGGAAGGAGGGGTTATCCTTGGCCATAAACCAAGCATCACAAATACCAAGGGTGATATTTGGAGCTATAATAGATGCCCCCTAATATATGAGGTTAGAAGGGGTACATGATGGCAGAAATGTATTAAGTATATGGAAAAGAAACCTGTTGAAAACTGAGAAGGACTTCACTAGATTTCAGCCTCCCAAGCCATCAAAAAGAAGATCAGAAAGAAACTATTGTCTGAGACAGGCATACCCATGCTCAGAGAAAGTAAAGCATGTCTACATATCAAGTATAAGCAGATCCACTATGTATACAAGTATAAAAGACTGAAAGTACAGAATGGATCATTTGATCATGATTGAACAAGTACATGTCTGAACATCACATATATAAGAAGACGATCAATGAAGCTGATCGCTGATGTCAAAAACTGATCCCAATAGTACCAAATGAATATCATGGAATAAGATGATACTACATCGCAACTCAAATGCTAGCATATAAGATGTTGCTGTGAATAACTACAACATGTAATGTGAATGGTGTCAACTAGCAGCAATAGGAGCAACTGACAAGTGAACCAAAGAATGTTGGTGCAACCTGAGGTCTTCACTGAATGATGTGGTATAATTCTACACAATGGGAATAAATGCTCTGAAGTCGACCATGTGAGAAATTATTTGATTACTGGTCATTGATATATACCGTTAACAAACATGAGACTACTCACCAATAATGATAATGAGAGTCAAGGTACCCAGTACAATCTAACAAGTGAGAATGAATGAGCTGAGGTCAAACACCTAGAAGAATCTATCAATCAGGGGACAATGATGGTTTCCCACTGTTGATAGCGAAGGATTGCCACTGATGATTGCAAAACCCAAGGTACTACCAAATGGACTCTAGATCTTTTCCCCAGAGCAATGAGTTGTAGTCAATAAGAAAAGATCCACCAGAAGGAAGGCATCAAGGCATCCTTCACCAATCTAGCACGAGTGTAACCCATAGGCCAATAATGTGGAAGGAATCAGATGAAAAAGATGTAGTAACCCAACTAAAGTATGTTTCCGATGTACACAAGATGTAGCTAGCGCATGATATAAATCCTCTGAACCAACCAATAATGAAAGCTAACACAGAGGCGAGGAATCCACCAATAGGGTCAAATGGAAACCAAGGCACTGCATGAATCCCAATGCATGATAATTAAAGTTGATGTCGAACACAAGGGAAACCACTCAGTCAAAGACCCATGATACTGATCGATGCTAAGCACAAGGTGACCTATCAATAATGAAAATAGGGCCAGGGTGCAGCTCTAGGCCTGCCCTCAGAGCAATATGTCGTCA